>RJWJ010000381.1:183973-256700 GCA_004363605.1 Indri indri | reverse complement strand
TGCAGTAGATTTATAGCTTCTACTCTTTACAAAAACCCTAGCAAATTGTTTTTAAAATGGATATTGGCAAATTGATTCTAAAACTCAAATGGAAACGCAAATCATCATGAGTAGCTTAGAGTAGACTTTCTTGAGGAAAAAGGTCAAGGTGGGAAAACCTCACTCAACCCAATATTGATCTTTATTAAAGCTAAAGCTAATTATGACTATATGGCAGAAAGATTGACAAATGGGGCAGAACTGGGTGCCAAACCATAATGAAATATATATAGACACTTGATTTGTGACAAAAGTGACAGAGCACAGGGAAGAGAACTGCCTTTCAAATTAACAGTGCTGGGTCATCTTCATATCCCTATTATTCCTACCTCATTACATTCATAAAGTCAACTGCAGATGGATTATACATCTAAATATAAAAAGCAAAGAATAAACCAGCCAGTAAATAAGGTAGGAAAAATGTAGGGAAAGACTGCTACAACACAAAAAGCACTTATAAACAAGACATTGATAAATTAAATTTCATTAAGATTTACAACTTGATCAAAACAAACCATATAGATAATGATACGAAAAGCCATAGATGGGAGAAGACAGATGTATGACATATAATCATCACAGGGCTCATTTTCAAAATGTATAAAGAACTTTTACAAATTAATAAGAAAAAGACAAACAACCCAACTTTCAAAAATGGGCAAAATATTTCAACAAGCAAATCATAAAAGAGAAAAACCAAAAGACCAATAAAAATATTCAAAAAGTGCTTAACCTCATTAATCGTCAGGAAAATGCAAACTAAAATACAATGAAATGCCCCTATACTCCCACCAAAATGGCTAAAATGAAAGAAACTGAGAGTACTATGTCCTGGCAAAGATATGAAGCAACAGGAATTCTCGTAACCCGCTGCTGAGTTAGTAAACTTGTATAACCACTTTGAAACACCATTTGGCATTATCTAGCGAAATTGGACATATGTAAACATTATGAATTGGCAATTCCACTCCAACTTATTTACCCAACAGATACACATACTAATGTGTAGTACACCCACATAATAATACTGCACCAATAACAATTATAAGTGGCATTATTTTCTATATAGCAGTATTATTTTTAATAGCTAAAAAATAGAAAATTTCAAATGCCCATCATCAGTAAAACAAATTAATTAATTGTGGAATACACATATAAAGGAATAAAAATAGAGTAAGAATGAACAAACTATTGCTACATACAACATGGATGATCTCATAAACATATTGAACAAAAGAAGCCAGAAACAACATATATGGTGTCCTTATATTTACATAAAATTCAAAAAGGACAAAGTATCCTAGTATTGCAAGTCAGAGGGGGGACTCCGAAGAAGAGCACGAACAGTGACTGGGACAGGGCACAGAGTGGGGGCTTCTGGGGTACAGTCTATTTCCTGACTTGGATGATGGATGGTACGATGAGTGTGTTCATTCTTTCACTGAGATTTTATACTCTGTATATATGTTATATTTCTATAAAAACTGTGAACATATACACATATGCACGTGTGTGCACATGTACACAAGTTTACTCCAAGAATGAGAGCTAGTGCCTTCTAGGACTGTTCTTTAATCATGACAGATGAGAGAATGTTTGGTTATTTGAGTTCCAACGACACATGTTATAGATAACTTTGCAGACTTATTATGGAAGTTTGTATTTGATCACCCCCTAAAGATGCCCAATTTTATCATGTTACCATTTGTACATGTTTTAAATTTTATTGGAAATAGTAACATATACTATAGCACAATGGATTACAAATCCAGCAGTCAATGCTTTAAAATCACTCAGCACCTCTCTGTTTAGACTCTGAAATACAGTATCACAGATTTTTATATAATAACGAGCCAAAAATATTAGAATTATGTAATTATGGATTGTAATCACAAAATACATAATTAATCTACATTCTCATGAATTCTTACTATACCTTTGGGGTTTTTTGCATACTGTTTCACTATGTTAAAAGAAATAAAGGAAGAGTAAAAAAACAAACAGTTATGCATACCTCATGTTTTCAGCTGAATCTTCTGGCATTGGAGCAACAGTTTGTACAGCTGGAAGGTTTTTGCTGGTAGCACCATTCACAAAACTAGAAGAGGAGGAAGAGGAGGAGGACCCTGAATCCACGGCACCTGTTCCCAAAATAATAATTTTTAGCCTTAAACATAAATTTATTTAACAAAATAATTGTAATTATATCATTACTATCTGATTTTGAAAGAATTATTCATCTGAATTTCAAAACAGAATTCGACAATTAAAAATCATTTGGCCATTAGTACACCAATAACTCTTTATAATTTTAAATAGCAGCTGTTGCATTAAAATCCAGTTGATTTACTTATGTTAATCTAACAAAACTACATATTACAAATGGGGTATAAATAAAAGACATCAACAAATGAAAAAAATTTATATAAAATGAGGCTGATAAAAGAATGCAAATTTAGATGTAAAAATTATTATTGCTATGTTGTTATGTTTTTAGTTTTCACCATCTAAGGCACAGTTTATAATGAATTGTCTGAGCATAGGCTGATGGCACTGCAGCATCAAATGCTCATTCTGATAAGATGATTGTTTACGAAGAGCTCTAATGAGTATAATTGTACCTGATTTTAAAATAAGGTGTTCTCCTCAACGTTATGAAGATGCCAGTTTTGGAACAGATTATTCTGTTATACGCCATATATTAAAGTTAGCTGTGGAGTTGAGGGACATCTAGTGTTCCTAAATATTATCATATCTTATACTAATTCCCATAAAACTGAATTGCTTACTGGAGTTTCTACTATAACATTTAATAACACCTATGTGCCAACATCTAAACTGGACAATGCACACAGTTTAGATGTTGGCCCACGGTATATATATATACACACAAATATATACATATTTCTAAAGAAGTGTATTACTTACATTTTATTTCTCATTGTAATATTATATACTTTATACTATCACTAAGCCTCTTGCTACCATATATCTATTATTAATTCTTAAAATAGAAGTTAAAAGAAAACGTCATGACTTGTCTCATATAAAGATAAAAAAAGAGGTGATTTAATTTTTCATTTACCTAACTCTTAACAAGAATAAGGACTTTATTCAATAAACAATACTAAATGTAGATTTTTTTCTACTACATTGGTATATATTATTAATAAAAATTATAATACTTTTTGCATATATACTTTGGTAAAAGAAAAACAGTTTTATTCCTATTTCTAGAAAGCCAAATGAGTACAAAGAATAAAATTATAATGCTGGAAATATAGACTTTAAAGTCTTCTCACAAGCCAGATACAAATATTTATAATACAGATAAACAAAAGATGTTCTATTCTTTAATACAATGATGTTTACTTGCTAATATAAATATGCTTAATAGAATACATTCTACTTACTACAACCCCATAAATGTGTTGTTCATGATAGGTCAGACTCAGGTGGTATGATAAACAAGATAGATACAGAAAGCACAAAGAAGGGCTATGAAATTAATAAAAATGGGAAGAATCTAAGTAATGATAATAAACGGAAAAGTTCAAGGCTATACAGTTTGGAGAAGAGAAGGCTACTATAGTCAGGGAAGAAAAGTCAGGGATCATCTTGCGTTGTATAAATACCTAAAATGGAATCACAAAGATTTGGGTAAGGATTTATTTGCTAATAATCAACAGGAACATTGCTGGAAATTTACAAAAAAAAATGTTATTTTAGGCAGGCTTTTAAAATTGGTAATGATTTGGAAATTTTTGTTCCTAGAATCGTTAGGAATTTGTTGGACAATGAATTGGATACAACTGTAATCTAAGTATATAAATTCATTCAATGCCAAACAATGGTTCTTATTCACATGCACTTCTTATCAAGTTGAGGCTCTTGACTATGGTGAAGGTTCTTAGGGGAGCTCTGCTTTCCCTTAGGGGATTTAGCAAAGAATTTACATTAGGATTCAACCAGTCAATGTCACCAAATCCATTTTATGTTGCTAACATTTTTAGTACACTTTATATTCTTGATACAATTTACTGATTTTTATATATCAAATTTCAGTGTTCAAATTATCATTTGCTTTTGCTCCCCAAGTATCTTTTCAGTAATGTGACCTCGCTCTGAGAGTAAACAGCACTGTGTTTGTGTTTTGAGCAAACTCAAAACAAAAACCAGTATTGTTCTCTAAAATGACCACTAAAAATGTACACAAGAATTACAGACAAACTCTGAAAAGTCGTAACATAAAGGATAACCTTTTTAAAGATTAAGATAATTTTAAACGATTAGGGTATTTTAATTTTTAAGATCAAACAAGCAGAAAAAATGAAGATATAGAAAACAGAAAGAAAAAGATGAGGTATCACAAAAATATATAAGGACAATACCTGTTGTATTAATCATACTTTTTGGTGTAGCTCCAGTAGCAGCAAATATATTAGAGGTACTGCCTGTTGGCAGACCACTTCCAGCAGTAGTGGCTCCCACAGTAGTTACAGCTAAACTACCTGGAGGTGGCTTCTTTACAGGCACCACAACACTCCTGTAAAGAAAGGAAGGATAGAAAACAAAAAACACAAGGTTTAAGATGAATTCTAAACCTGCTACGGCAGATACACACAATCAACATCAAATTTTCCTTTCTTTCCTTCATTCTTTCTTTTGCTTGTTTTAAACTTCCAAGTCCAACTTCATTAAAAAGGATATGGACATTAAGGATACATTGTAAAGTATGTTGACTACTATAATTCATTTGGCAAACATTTATGTAGAATCTGGAGTTTGCAAACCTCTCTTAGGATAGCATATGGACTATAATCATGAATCTGGGAATATTGGCAAATGCGTGCTAAAGTTAGCAGATTCTGCACATGCATATAGAATGTGCCATCTTATCCATAAAATGCCCATCTTATCCATATCACATTCTCCATAAAATATTCATAAGTATGTAAAAACATAAAAACATTTGAAAGCCAAATTTTAAGCTTCTTCATAGTATAGGTAAAAACTAAACCAAAGAATAATAAGTAACATTTAAAGGCATAATGAAGTTATACTTTATTTTTCTGAACAAAGTTGAGTTGCTTTTCATAGTAGGAATATTATTATAATGAAAGAGAACAGAAATGATAGAGAGACATTTGGTTAGAGAGCTATTTAGCTTTGGAGCCTTGGTTTTTTGAAGAAAGGAGTCCAATATTCCCCCATGTTTCTTTAGCATATTTTAAATAAATCTCATTGAAAAAATTTCTGAACTTGATACCGTGTTAAGCTGAAATGATAAATAAATGTAAATATTCGTCAATTTAAAAATATGAATAAAGAAATTATTTCTCTAACATAATAAATGGCTCTACTTTCTTACAGCAAAGCTTTATTTTTCTAAAAGTTTACAGCACTGCAAATCATTAAACAAACATTTTCCAAGTGTTATGCAATCATCACTGAATTTATTTATCTAGAAAATAGATGTATGAGATATTTTAAGCTCAAAAGTAATGCTTAAAAACCAGTGAGTGACAGTACAAAAATATCCAACCTAAACTATATCTTTTTAATGCATCTATATTTTATAATTATTTCATGAAAAAGCTCTAGTTAAAAGGGAATTACATCAATGGCCCATTTTCAAATAAGTCTATGGCTTACATTTCTTTAATACCAATATTCTTTTTCAAAGAAACAATTCTATTAATATCTTCAATCACTTCTTTAATGTTAACAATCTAAATTAGTATTTAGATTACTATTTTTAATTATAGGAGTACTTAAAATGTTTTTAGTGACCAAAATATAATCTTAAATAATTTTACTCATGCCAAAAAACTTCTTCATTATTTTTCTAGATATTTTCTGTTTTCTTTATGAATGCTAGAGTCAAACTCTTTAGACTCGACCTTTAACTCTCAACTATCTATTTAATTACTTACAGTACACATTATGCTTTCAATCCCTACATTGGCCAGTCCTCATCTAATGCCTTCATTTATTTCATTGAGGGGTAGTGTGGCACCGCAAAAGAGTACAGAATGTGGAGTCAGAAGACAAAGGCTTGGAAACTGGAAACTCTCAAGCTGTGATTTTAATTTCAGTTTCTCAGTATTAAAATGGCAAGACTGATGCTACTTACTTCGGAAATAACTGGGGAGATTAAAAGAGATTGTATTTAAAAGGACTGTTAATAATTACTACTGTCTAAACTGAAATAATGATTTATCTACAGGATATAAGGTATCTACTCATAATGATCTACATAAAGATCAACAGAATTAAAAAACAGATGCTGGCCAGGAGTGGTGGCTCATGACTGTAATCCCAGCACTTTGGGAGGCCAAGGTGGGTGGATCACTTAAGGCCAGGAGTTGGAGAACAGCCTGGGCAACAAAGTGAGATACTGTCTCTACAAGAAATTAAAAAAAAAAAAAAATTATCTGGACTGCTGGTGCAGGCCTGTATTCCCAGTACTCAGAAAACTGGGGAGGGAGAATGGCTTGAGTCCATGAGTTTGAGGCTGCAGTGAGCTATGATCACACCACTGTACTCCAGCCTGGGTGACAGAGCAAGAAACACCCTTCCTCGCTGCCCCCGTCTCTTTAAAAAAAAGAAGATGCTAATATTTGGGTTTTTTCATCAAAACTCCTCTCTAAATTTTTAAACAAATATGAAATATACTATTTCATTGGCTATCTAGTAAAAAAAAAAAACTATCAATTCTTGATTTGAAAAGAAGTCACTAGTGAAACTACAAAACTTTTTCTCTGCATCTCTCGTAAAAATTCTCATGGATAAAATAAAGAAACATGACCTAATTGACAGCGCTGTGAGATGAATTTGTAGATGGCAGAAAAATTATTACCAAAAATTCCAGACCTATTGATTAATACTAACTTTGGGCAAAAGCTCTCTGTGATGACTACCACTGGTAACTTTTTGCATGTAGAGGTTATGAGAAATTAGTATGAAAAATAAGTTATGTGAATGAGAAAAAAATTTAAATCTCAAAATCCTGTAATGATGGTTTATAAGTCAAATGCAAAAACAATAAATGCCTGCTTACTAAAAAAACTGAAAGCATTGAATGACTAGCAGTTGATATGAAAGCCTCCAGACATTTCATAGTGCAGAGTTTGATGGTATGACATGATATGTAAATAAAGTAGCATAGTGGGTAAAAGCTCAGCTTTTAGTGTCATACAGATCTGGGTTGAATTCTACCTCCAACAGTTACCAGCTGTGTGGTACCAGGCACATAAATTTCTCTATGCTCCATTCTCTTCCACATTAAAATGAGATTTATAATGGGTCTACATCATTATACACATAAGATTGTTATAAGATATAATGTTGTTATGAGATAAAATGTTGTTCTAAGATTGTTATAAAGAGAAGATTGTTATAAAGATAGAAGGAGAGAACATATAAAGTATTTAGCACATTATATGGAATATTTCACATGGTCAATACATTTTAGCTATCATTAGTATTGCTATATTTCCCAAAAGTGCTGGTAAGTCCAGTTGAAAGAAGCAACAATCCTCGTATATTCTGCCGTTGTTACACCTCATAAATAAAATCCAATGTGCAGTTTTAGGTACCATATTTCAAGAATCGACCAACATCATTTCCATAAGAGAACAGTTAAGATGACAGTAGGTCTGTAAAATAAGCCATGTGAGGAAAGGCTGAAAGGGCTAGAACATTTTAATGAAAGAGAGAACAAATTATAGCAATTTTTAAAAGTCTCAAGATATGTGATAAGAAAACAAAATAAAACTTCCACATATCTCAAAACGCCACATTAGGACCCACAAGAAGAAGAAATCCCTGGTAATTTGTATGCGCTCCGGTTTCCAATCACTGATGTGTTCAAATAGCTAGGATGATCATTTGACACAGGTTGTGTTGAGAGAAGTAGGAAGCTGGATTTGACTGATTTCTCAGATGTTTTTCTAGGAACTATTTCTTATTAATATAGCCAAATTATTTATCTAGAATCAGAGGACTGTACATTCCTGTCCTTACTGTCATTTCTTCATCAACATTTCCCATTTGCTTACATCTCAAACCATTCTGTCCTAAGCAATCTATTTCACAAATAATTTGAAAGTTCACAGTTATTAATATGTGCTGATAAGAAATCAATTACCTGTCAGGATGTTATTTAGTATCTGCAACTACTTATATAGTAAAGTAAAAATTTTCAACTCTTACAAAATCTTCTATTATTACTCAATATTTCCCACTAATTAACTATTCCATCTACACTCAAAGAGTCTTACCTAGGAGTCTGAGTACCTACTACGGGTATCCATTTAGGGTGGATAAATACACTAAAATATATACAAATTTGAGGAGTACATACATTTTTTTCCTAGGGTAAGCATTTAATTTTTATCTGAACTTCAAAAACATATATAGCCACAAAAAAGTTAAGAGCCACTGATCTAAGATAAGTATTCATATCTTACACTCTTTTTCTTGTAGATCTGCTATTCGTACTGCCAGAGATACCTAGAATCCTCTACTCTACACACCTTTATCAATGTCACTTTTTTAAATCTCAAAAATATTTTTCCATCCTTTCCACACAATTTCAAATTTCTGTCCAACACTGTTAAGCTTATAAACTATAAAGAAGTAGATAATTCCTTTATACTACACATAATTTATACATACTCCAAGGCTATAAAGGTTATCATCAAAAAAGTACAAAGCTAGGAAATAATTCAATCTAATTCACTTAAAATTTTTCACTCAGTGATTGATTACATGTTTTTAATACCTAATACATGTAAGTGTGAATTCTTCCATCCATGAATTTATTCTGCCTCAAGCCAGAGATTTGGGGTATGATCTAAGATTCATTCATTCACTCATTTATTCATTTAACAAATATTTATTGAGCCATGCAATGTGTGTGGGACTGTTTCAAGTTCTAGAGACAGAGCAAGACATAGAACAAAATCCTTGCCCTCATGGAACTTACATTCCAGTAAGGAGAGACAGAAAGTACAATAATATAAATGCATAAATACAGTACATCGGCTTGTAAGTGCTATGAGAAAAATAAAGCATAGATAGGAATAAGGAATATTGTTGAAAGGGTGGCTCAGAGTAGAATGCCCCAAAAAGGTGGTATGTGAGAAAACACTAGGCCAGGTGTGGTGGCCCCAGCCAGTAATCCTAGCACTCTGGGAGGCCGAGGCGGGAGGATCGCTCGAGCTCAGGAGTTCGAGACCAGCCTGAGCAGATGTGAAACCCTGTCTCTACTAAAAACAGAAAAAATTAGCCAGGTGTGGTGGTGTGCACCTGTAGTCCCAGCTACTCCTGAGGCAGAGGCAGAAGGATCGCCTGAGCCCAAGAATTTGAGGTTGCAGTGAGCTATGATGATGCCACTGCACTCTAACCAGGGCAATAGAGTGAGACTCTGTCTCCAAAAAAACCAGAAAACACTGAAGGGGGTGAAAGAACAAGCCACAAATCTATCTAGGGAAGAGCATCACTAGTGTGCCTAGAGAGGACTGGGCACACGGAGAGAGCTGTAAGAGCTGAGACAACAGAAGTAAGAGGGGCTCAGAACACAGGGCCTGTCGTCCACTGCAGACACGTTGGCTTTCACTCAGAGCAGGATCAGAAACCAGAGCAGCTCATGAACAGGGGAAGGATATGAACTTAGGTTATAACAGGACCACTCTGGCTGCTGTGTAGAGGATAGTCTTAGGGGGGAATAAGACCAGAAGTGGGGAGACTGGTTAGGAGAAAACTATCATAACAAAAGCAAGAAACGATGGGGGTTTGAATCAGAATAGCAAAGTGAAACCAGTGAGAAGTGAGTCAAATTTTGGCTGTATTTGCAGAAGGACTCGATATGGGCATGAGAGAAAAGTGAAAGATGATGCGAAAATGTTTGCCTTTAAGTAACAGGAAGGACAAGTTGCCATTAACTAAGACAGGGAAGACTGTGATTGGAGCAGCTTTTTTAAACCTATTTTTATACCTGTTATTGATATCCAAATAGCAATGTTGAAAAAGCAACTGGACAGGTGAATCTCAGGTTTAGGAGAGAGGTTTGCACTGAGACATAAACATGGGGAATCATCAGCATATGGATGCAATTTAATGCCAAGAAAGCAGATGAGATTATCAAAGAAGTGAGTGAAAATGAATAGAAGTGGTCTAAGGACACTGGGGCTGTCTATTAACTAGTTCTATGAATTTTGAAAATACAAGAATGCTACTTCATCTGTGTACCTCATGGTTTTTCCAAAGTATAAAAGCAAGATACTGAAGAAAGGACTTTTAAATAATGACTTATTAAGGCAAGAAAGTTTTGTAATTATTCAGGGCACCCTGTAAGAATCCCTTTCTTCTTTCTGTCCCCTTAAACAGGTTAGGGGATAAACTACAACAGACAATTTTAGAGGCTATAAAGGCAAATAAGCCATGCCCCATGTCTTGGAGATACTTGAAGGGGATTTGACAGAAAAATAAACCAACTGTGCAACACACTTAAAAAACTGCCCTGATGAATGTTATGCCAGGCCATTTTAAAACCATAGGTTATGCATTATCAAGGAAGAGTGAGATGAATCCAAAAGGATCAATAGATATTAGCCAAGAAGAGAAAAGTACATACAAAAGTCCAATAGTTGAAACTTAGCAAGGCAAGGAAATATGAAAAAACATGGTAGGCTGAAAGAATCACAAATGGATACTTATGGCTGGTGAAAGGTAAAGACCTTCTATTCCAAACACAAAAGCGCCTCTTTTATTAAGTAAATAATAAGAATTATTTCAAAATCTTCATCAGTTTTGCTTTTAAGAAAAATGTCTCTGGCATAAATGTGGAAGACAAATTTGAGGTAAGGGAGGACACCTGGAAGTAGTGAGGCCAGTTGAGAGATAACAGAAGTAATCCACTTGAGAGATGCTGCGGGCCTAAGATCGCTTTGGGAATGGAGATGTTGCATCTTTTTTGGGGTTCAGGTCTTTTTTAACCAAGCTCAAAAATAGCCATCTATTGTCCTTGCAGACTAATTATAAGGCCATTTCATTTATCATAGGATTTTGGAACTTTACGGGACATTTTAGAAATAAAGCAGCTTAATCCCATTATTCTATGGGTTGGGAAATTGGGTCCCAGAGACCCAAAAAGAATGGATCAAGGTCACAGAACTATTAATAATTACAGAGAGACCAACTATTAATATCCAGTACTCTGATAATTTCCAGATTATCACTCTTTCTCTAACTAGTCTTATGGATGTTAAACATTTATCTTGAAAGACAAAATTGAAATTTATGAGAAAAATAATCTGTTACTGACTTGAGGGTAATATTACAATTGACTTCAGCTCATCAGAAATCACAAGGTTATTGCTCTTATATTTTCATCTGCTCCTCTATTTTGTAAAATATTTGAGAATACCAATAGAAAAAAATGTGTAAGAAATAACTGAATATTTCATTAAACTGCCAATTAAAGAGAGATACATTATTCAGCTCACTGAACTGTCTCTATAAATGCCAGGAGAAACAAAGGCAACAACATTGGAGAAATTAGGATTACAACCTGCTCAGTCAAAATTGCATCTCTGACAATTGGCCTTAAAGTATGTATCCAGGACACTTGGAACATAAAAGCAGAAATTACAATGGCTAGATATAGAAACTGAATTGTAAAGGTTGGCAGATTTGTAGTCAATTTGGCTTACATTTACTTGTTCATCTTTTAAATGATATAATCAAAATATTTTTTCTAAAAGACAGAAAGCAGTAAGAACAGGAACTGATGGCCTTAGAATTATAATTTTTCATATTCTTACTTAATTCTAAGTTTAAAGAAATCAATGTAAGAGGATCCCATTAACTCTACTAAAAACATTTCTTTATTATTTACCCTGAATTTTCATCATTAGCCCTAAAACCAATGTTAAAAAAACTAATGAAACTAGAAAGCAAATACCTACCATAGGCTAATACTTAAGGTTTAATAATATGAAGCCTAGCTAAAAAGCTTTTTTAGTCTTCTATTATTTACAAAATAGATTTTATTTCAGAGATTTTTTTTTTTTTTAGAGAATGAACCACTTGGAAGCAAGAATATTAAAAATTTGAGGGAAAAATACATACTAGTTTGTCTGAATATATCAAACCTAATAATTTGAACAGAAGCAGGTTTGTAAAATCAAAAAGGATGATGTATAAATTATGTAAGATTGATGTTTGTTAGCCAAAGAAACAACAAAATGTAAGCCTTTTGTGATATCCAGACTTCAAATAATTTTTAAAAACATAGCAGTTAAAATGTCCATAAAAGCAATACACCACTCTGCTTTTTTATTCTTATTCTTGGCCTTTAAAATTAAGGGGGACCTTGAAATACTAGGAACTAAAAACTGAACTAAATCACAGATATATACCAAATTCCCCCCAAATGAAAAGAATTTAGATATACAGGATTAAAATTTTAGTTTAAAAAACAGTGTAAAGCTTAACTGGAGGTTTTAGAGAAAAGCATTATCCCCCAAACTAAAAGCTACACAGTTACTAATATATCAAAAATAGTTCTGATAGAACATTCTATAAATCATGGATCTATATAGAAATCTATCAAAAGACATAGTATTGTTTGAGAACTTTGCAACTTGATTTATGAATTCTGAAATTATTAAGCTTTTCTGTTAGAAATAAAACCATTATAAAGATTTCTCTTTGCTTCAAAGTAATAAACTTTGGGAAAATTGTTATAGTTTCATAATTGTATTTCCTCTATACATATAGCATTTCCTCACCATGGAATGGATCTGTAGCATTTTTATACTTTGCAAATATACATTTGTGAGGATCACTGAGTGTAATCAAAGATACATACTTAAATCTGCACAGATAACTAGAGGAAATAAAAAGAATCAGCACTTTCTATACATGTAGATAAAAACATTCATATATTTCACATACAATCCGATGAAAGATTTAATACTAAAAGAAAAAAGTTTATTTTAATTAAGTCTAAATGTTTCTAAAATTTGATGTTGCAATTTACTTAATGAAAATGATATTACAAATTTCAAAACACTGAAATTTATTGATGCTCCATCCTTAGTGGAGAGAAACACTCTATGTAGAACATAAAAGAATACAAATTATATCAATTGTTTTAGGAAGTTATTTCCAAATTTACAATCTGGAATAAGTATAAAGAACATGTTAGCATGTTTGCAACAGAACCAATAAATAACTGGTTAACAAAAGTAAAAACATAGTTAATTGCCATTGAGATTATACAATATTATTAGGAATATGATTTAGTTACAAAGAATCAAGCAGCTGCACTTATATCTATTTTTCAACTAAAGATAAAAGTGAAAAATACATTATTGGTAGAGTACGACCCATGATAATTCTGTGTTTGAAACTGGTAGCATTCAGGACTTTCATTCTAAAGCCTGTCATCTTGGATCCTATTTTCAAAGAATTCAATCTGATGTTAAAAGACATGTCATAACTTGGATTTCAGACTTCAGTGCTTCAGAAATATGTTTATATACCTCATAATGTAATTATAGCTACCTTAAGACAGATAAGGCAAATGGTAGCAATACACTGAAAATATAATTGAAAAATGCAGTGGTCCAGAAGCACTTGTGGGATGATGTCTCTGAAAAGCTGCTCAAAGCTCCAGAGTTTGAAGTTAAATTTTTGATGTTGTCACTCTCAATCTATTGAATGGCTGACAGACAATCAAACCCGTCTGGCTGGCTGGCAGCTCATTTTGCTGGCAGGTGGCAAACAATTAGACACACCAATTTGTGCCTCCTGATGACATTAAAGCATGAAACTAAGTTGTATGCAGGGCCTAGTGATTTGTGTGAAAGCATTTCAAAAATAATACTCTTTGCCGTGGCAACTCATTTCAGACTGCCACCTCCCATTATGGCTTTGAGTAGTGAAGACGACAGACTTGAGTTACGTGCAGTGCAAGGCCGCTTCTGTTCAATCCGTCATCAGCGCCCCCTGAGACCTCAATCCCCTCCTTTCATCAATATCACCTCATCATTTACATTTGATAGTACTCGAGCTACTGCATATATTAACTACACTGGAGACCCTTTCCCTAAAAAGAATTGAAATATGCTTTGTGCTCTTCCATTTCATTTCTACTTATGCAATTTAGAATAATGATTCCACTCCCACTGCGTTTTACACAAATGCTACTAGGAACAAATAGAAAGTTCCCTTTTTTTAAAAAGCAGTATTTTCAAAAGTGTAATAAATTTTGAGTAGCTAAGAATATTGGCACTCAGGTAATTGCTTTGTTAAGTTTTAATGAAAAAAGTCATTCTAACAATTACCTAAATTGTAACAAAAATATTTTACTTAAACTATTGCATTGCATTGTCATGTAAATCACAGTAATTTTCTGTACATATTGGTTTATATATTAACACGATTTAAAGATATAATTCAAAATTAAATAGAACACAAAACTTTAATGACCCTAAATTATTGTACTGTCTTTATCATTATACATTTACAGATATACACAAGTATGTATGCTTATATGCATATGTTTATATAAACTCATAAACATGCACACACATATATCCTGGGAACATAAACCAAACATGTGAAATCTAGGACATAAATGTAAAACATCATAGGGAACATCAAGAAACATTTACAGTATCAGTGAACATATGAATATAAATTAATACAAATTACTAAAAAAAGAAAAATATTTTCCTACATTTTCTAATCACACTCTTTACTTTTTAAAAACTTTAAACATAACATATTTTATCTCATATGACAATTATTTGTGAACATCTTATCTCCTTACAACTGTGTAAATTCACAGAAGACAAAACTGATTTCATTCATCTTTATATCCCTCATGATAACTAATGCCATTTATATTTTCCACAACGAATTTTCGAGATCTGTAAAACACTGGTTAAAATGTTTACAAGCAAAGTTTAAGTCATTATTTGTGTATGAAAAGGATAATTCATTCCAATTGAAATGTCTTTACTGCCCACTTCTACCCTAAACACTGAAAAATTGCTGTCTCTAGTTAGAACAAAGTAGTTTGGCTATTTTAGAGAAAGCATTATGGAATAGACAGTATACTTTGACTATTTATTTTGACATTTCAGTTTAAGAAATATTTGATCTCCTAATTTGATATTGTCTTTCCAAAAAAACACTTCCTAGTCAATCATTTCATACATGCGTATAAATTTTTTGGTATGAAAAAGTGTTCTAAACATCAATAACAATGATTTAATTCAGATGGTAAGCCAAATATTTTTTAATTTATATGTGAAAATATAAACATAATTTTGAATATGCACTAATCCTAGCGGTCAAAGTACTATTTTTAGTAATTAGTGACTAAGTATTTTTCTAATACTGCACGTTTTTCAATAGTAGGATATATTAGATGCATAGATTAGTTCTAAAATATTTTCTTCTGCTTCTGTGAACTATTATTTTTACTGAATGTAACCTGGAACAGAAAAAAGAATTAGCTGTTCCTAAAAAAATTCCTTTTATGATTTAACATTTGAATGTAAATACACGGGCCACATTATCAGTAGTTTAGAGACCTAAAATGCCAAAATGCTTTTCAATAATATTTACTTTCAAATACATGCCTCAAAATATGGCTTTTACATTGATACCTGAAATACCATGAGGAAGATTATCACAAATAATCTTTTACTTTTCCCATATAGTTACACTTAAAACTCAAATTTGAATTTTATTACTTAAAGCACACTATGTAATCTCAAACAATTATTGTAGCATTTTATAATATTATAACAGAATTTCAGAGCAAGAATAGACTTCAGAAAGATGTGGCCTATTCCCCATTTTATACTTGAAACAACTAAGTCCAAAGAGAAAAATAACTTCTGCAACGTACTATCCCTTGAAGATGGATGTTAACCAGAATCCAGGTTTCCCTATTTCCAATTCAGTGTGCTATCCACCGTATCACACTGAAACCCTTTATTTGAGACATATTCTTAAAATGTCTTATTATGAGATCAATCAAATTGATCTGTCACTTTGATAATCTTTGTAATAAGAATCTACATAAATTAATATAAAGTTTTCAAGACCCTCCTAATATTTAAAAATTAACAGAGTCTAATTTTCCTTCTATATGTAAAGCCCTGTGAATAAATTCAGTACCTACCTGTCAAAGGAATGAAACTGCATGGGAAGAATAGCTTGCGCTTCTCTCTTCAATGCTGGATCTGGGTATGGGATAGGTTCAGGGCCACATTCTGCAATTTCAACAGGGGCAGCCACAAGACTTTTCAATATTTCTTTGACATTGATGCCTTTAGTTTGACTAATGCTAGATATGGAAGGTGCAGGCTTCAACATTTCACCAGGATTTTCAGTTAAGCTCTCCTGGGATTTCTTCACTTCAGATGACAAAGTGGATAAGAGTTCACTCATGGCATCAGGGCCTGCACTAGTCTCTAATTCTGCCCCATTCAGGATGCTGGCTACTTGCTCCTCTCCAATTCCTGAATCTGTATGAGGAATTGAACTTTCTAGCTGAATATCTTCACCAGGAGTTGGTGTTTCTTTTTCCTTTGCAGCATCTGGAAAAGCAGCAGGTGTTTCTGTAATAAAAGAAACTGGTTTTTTTAAAAAAAAAACTTTGCAAGTAAAAACCTGTATTATTAATAAAATGTTCTCATATATTAGAATAATGAAAATGAAACCTATAATGAACAAAAAAACTTGCTAAATGGATGTGCATAATAACACAACTCAGTTACAATATATCATCGAATATACTTGTCATTTTGCTCAGTGAGCATCAAAATAACCCAAAATCATCTGGCATTTCAAAACTGATGCCTTTAAAAGTATCAGGAAATAGCTTCCATAACAATTTCTTAAAGCAGTTTACAAATAAATATTATAAGAAGTTCTTTGTTAGCCACCAAATAATCATGCAAGACAAATTCTTATATTTTTCTATTATTTTCCTTAAAACTATACAGTTATTTTTGTATCTTCTGTGGTACTCAATAAATAAGAATGGAATACTTGAAATATTTAAAGCAGTTGAAGATATTATTTTAAAATTACAAATATAATGCATAAAATTGTGAAGAATTTGCAAAATGCAAAACACATTAAATGATTAATTCAAAAAGATAAATACTTTAATAATAGAATAATGCTCCTTAAGAACTTAGCCTACATGTGCCTTTAATAACAATTATTTAGGAATTCTCATGCTCATTCTTTATAAGTAAATATAAATTTCAATTTGTGAACATTAATATAGAAACATGTATGTACATATCTAAATAAATATGAGATACACAATATTAACAATTAAAATATATGAAAAATTCTAAAAAGTTAAATTCCATTATGCAAAGGTTAATATAAAGAAGTTATCCATATAATGTTACCAAATCCTAAATGATGACATTGAAAAATGCATCTAATCTAAGTTTAATGGCAATAATAACAGTCCTTAACTTAAAGTCATTTTGAAGAAGAAAATAAGATACTATTAAGCTACTATATCTAAATTATTTGCAGTTCTCACATAAGTAGATTCTTAGTAAATGTTAGCTATTTTTATTATTTTAATATTTAAGTCTATCCTTTAAAACAAGAAGAGCAGACTAAATTATTTCTCTAATTTCTTTCAAAATTTCAATGTCTGTAAGTTCTATAAAACTTCTCTTAGATTTTTGGTGTTATTTGTTTGTTTCCTTTTTTTAAAACATTATTAGGACAAGAAATCAGGAGATTGCAAAGTGGGGTACCTTGATGTCAGCAAAGCATCTCACAAAATGTTTTGTGAAATCTTTAGCAACAACACAGAGAAATGTTGCTTCAATGACAACATTGTTGAGTGGGATCATAAAGTGGTATCTGAAAGTTCTGTAAATTCATTCTAAAGGATTAAAAATAATGTGAAGGGATTTCTTTAGTAATAGGTTCCATTCTTGGGCCTTGTCAATTAAAGAGTTTTGTTCTCTCTTGTATTTAAATTAATGGCGTTACATTCAAATTTACTGAGGATATGAATTTATTAATTTTTCCAGATTAACTTCAAAATAATTCTGCCAAGTTTCAAAAGAATGAAAATCCCCCTTTCTTTCTTTTGATTGTCTTTTCTTTTGATTCAAATTATATTAAATCTATATATTAATTTAGGAATAAATAATATCTTCAATTATTCATTCTTTCCAATATCCAATATTCACTTAAATTGAATAAAAATATACATTTCTCAGAATTGAATGTTATATTGTAGTTTTCATATTTAATAAATAGGTTTTAGTTTTGACTGTTTATTTGTCAGTTTGGTCAAAGATGATAGACTTAAAAAAATAATCTGTGGAATATAATAATATTCAAACACTGGAAGACCAATGTGAAAAATAGAGTAGATTTATTCTATATTGTTCCCAAAATTAAAAATTAAAATAACTACATGAAAGTTTTGAGAGTCTCAGTAACACTAGGCAAAGCACTGGAGAAGGAACCAGGTAAGAGATAAAGACAACAATTTGGAATTTTTTATAAAACCTTTTAACAGAAGACTAAGACTTAAATTAAACATTAGGAATAAGAAGAAGGGAAAAGAATCAAGACATTTCTGAAATATCTAGCTTAAGGGGATGGTGGGGAAGAATGGTGATATACCACTAACTGAGAAAGGAAGAAAATGAAGAGATTTGTTCAAGAGAATACTGAATTAAATCTTTACTCAGTTTAGTCTGCAAAATCTCTGGGACATATTTATATCTGTAGGTCAAAAGAAGAATAGCCACACATATTCGGATTATTCAAACCGAGGAAAGTTGATAAAATAACCTACAAATACAGAATGAAAAGATAAGATGGCCGAGGCAGTTATTTCCACTGTTAGAGGTATCACTGAATCCATTTTAACACGTTTAAATCTATAGACTGGATATTTTTGGACAGAAAACAATTGCAGCAAAATGTCAGAAGAGAATTAAATACCAATAATGACATTTCTATGACAATACGACAGAAAATGTAAATGCAGAAACAAAATAAGAACTCAACAACAACATACAATGGGATAGTTACTAGCATGGGCTCACTTTTCCTATAGAGTTTAATTATCAAAAGACATAAAGTCATGTCTAGCATTTAGCCTGAATTTTGCTGATTTATACATTCAGTCTAGAGTTTTGACTTGACACTAATATATTGTCTATTGCTATTTATGGTATGGTTTACATTAAGAGCTACGCAAAAAGTTTAAACTTTTCAAATTATATTAGACTGAAATATAAGCATTCACTAGCAAACAAAATATCTAAGAAAATACAATCTTTGATTTGGTGTTCTCAAGCTACGACATCTAAAGATTTTTGCCACCAACTACACAATGTTTTGCGTTTCTGCTCAACTAATTGCCTCTTAATGGACCCTAAAATCTCTAAGTTCAACACAAATGTTGACCTCTCAATTATAAAACACAAAAGTTTATGAAAATTTTATATTAGAACATTTTCAAATAGTTAATAAAAATATTTACTCAGTATTAAAAATCTGAATTTTATTTTTATTGAGACTAATAAAAAGACTTCAAAAAGGAAGCGGTTATGATATTTCAATAAGAATTCTATTCAAATAAATGTTTCATAAAGCATACCCTGTGACCATGTTACACAGAAATAAAAATATTAATAAATACCAATGGAAAATTGGAAAATTTTATAATAGCAATAAAAAAACAGTTCAGTAGTCAAAAAACCCACCTTAATTTCTCATTATGCAATTAACATCTATGTTTTCAGTTGA
The DNA here is from genome assembly GCA_004363605.1 of Indri indri. Taxonomy (NCBI): domain Eukaryota; kingdom Metazoa; phylum Chordata; class Mammalia; order Primates; family Indriidae; genus Indri; species Indri indri. The sequence continues at coordinate 236,819 of RJWJ010000381.1, read as the reverse complement.
AACCATAAACTTCAGCTTAGATAACTTATGTTTCCAGAATACTTCTTTGTGACACTAAAGTACTTTGAGGATTTAACCCAGTGACTTTAATAGGAAATTAGGCATGAACAGCAGAGAAAGTATAAATGCTTTCATCTGTCCAGGTTATATTAATGACAGTAGGCTTGTAAGTTTTCAATAGTTCTCATCAGTCTCTGTAGCAATAGGCCATGTCAGTACACAAAGCAGAAACATTAGTAGCCTGAGTGATCTTAACCTTGTAAGAAACAGGCAGTTGGATGCCAGATGCTTCTTTTTTTTACTGTTTTTCATTGAATCTAGTAAGTTCATCTAATACATTTTGGGAAAAATATGAGGTTAAGTTCAGCAAATGACATGATGTCTAATGGTGACCTCATTTATCACATTCCTTCCTCCAAAAACCCTGTTTTACAGTGATTTATAAAGTGTTTCAATATGTTTTACATATTAAATTACTAAAATTGCTATTTTCCAAACCCTCTAAATAAGGAATAACATGAAAGAAACATATGGCTCCTTGTTAGTAGAGCATTAAAAATAATATTAAATATTTGCTCTTCAAATACTATTAAGCAAACTAAGTCACTGTAATTTAAAATAAAATATACAAAGCTGTAACTACTTGTATATTTTGTTTATATTAAGTCCATACATGCAAAATTAATTTATATAAAAATTAACCTTAACTCCAAAGAGGAAAAAATACATAAAAAGATTTTAAATCATTATTAAAGTTCACTTTTACACAAAAAGGTTGCAATACTTTGAGTAATTATTTGCAATTATTTATATATGGTTCTTTTTTTGTTAGCCACATATGATTAACGTATGAAAAGAATTCAACTTCAGGAATTCAAATGAGGGATACATATTGTCATAAAGAGGTATAATGGACATTGGAAACTAAGAAGGTGGGAGGTTGAGAGGGTGGTTGAGGGATAAATATCTACCTATCAGGTATAATGTATACTCTTCTGGTGACCAGTACACTGAAAGCCCTGACTTCAGCATGATACGATTCCATGTAACAAAAAAATACTTGTACACCCTAAATTTTTTGAAATTAAAAAAAAGGAATTCAATATTACTACAAAGGATATGCCCATAATACACGAAATGATAATTGACAGGATACAATTAAGAGCCATGAAAATCTTCCAATTGATATTTTGACTATGCTGTGTTTAGGTGTGGGTCACTTTCAGTTTATCATACCTAGACTGCACTGAGCTCTGTGGATATGCATAGTAAGGATTTTTATTAGATTTGGGGCATTTTTCAGGAAAGTACTTCTTCAAATATTCTTTCTGCCCTTTTCCCCTCCTTTCCTATGGAACTCCCAGTATATGTATGTTGGTTCATTTAACGGTATTGCACGAGTTGATGAGACTCTGTTCACTTTTCTTCAGTCTTTTTTTCTTCCACCCTCAGAATAAGATAATCATTACTGATCTTTTGACAAGTATGCTGATTCTTTCTTCTGCCAGTTCAAATCTGCTGTTGAACTCCTCTAGTGATTTTTCATTTATTGTAATTTTCAACTCCAGAATTTCTATTTGGTTCTTTATTATAATATTTATTTATTAATATCCTCTATTTGGTGAGACATATTTCTCATGTTTTTCATTCTTTAGAAAAGCTTTCCTTCAATGATTTAAGCATTATGTATAATAGCTGGTTTAAGTGTCTGTCTAGTAAGTGCAATACCTGGGCCTCCTCAGGGGTAAGTTTCTACTAACTGCTTTTTTCCCCCTGTATATTGACCACACTTTCCTATTTCTTTGCTTGTCTCACATTTTTTTTGTTAAAAAATGGACATTTTAAATAATATAATGTGGCAATCCTGGAAATCAGACCCCTCCCACACTTTGTGGTTATTCTGTTTGTTTATTGGCTTTCCTGAATTAACGGTGTAAAATCTGTCTTCCATCCTCTGTAGCCACTGACATCTCTGTTCAGTTAACCTAGTGATCAGCTAATGATTGAACAAACATTGCCTTAAATGTTTTGAACCAATACATCCTCCACCCTTAGCCAGAAGCTCTGTGAGTATTGGAGCATGCCTGCAATGCTCCCACAGTTTAAAATGCTCCCCTAGCCTGCACTTCCGCCTGCTTGTGCAGGGCCTAAGATCAGTCTAAGGTGAGAGAATGAGGCCTTCTGGGGCCTCTCCTTGGCCTGAGGATAGCCCCAGGAATATGGATATCTCATTTTCAATTCTTCTTTTTAATCTTTTAGACAAGGCTCTAGTTTGCTCCAACTGGCATTGCCACATTGGGCGGTTGCGGTGTTTAAAAAAATTGCTGCTGATATTTTCGACAAATGGCTCAGATATAGAGCTTTTTTCACTAAGCAAGCTCTGGATTGGGCCTAATAATGACAAGCTCTGTGAATACAGTTTTTCCAGTAAGATTCCAGACAGGTCAAATACTTACAATGCTCTAGGGATGATACTTGCTAAGGAATTTCAAACCTAGTCTACCTTCCCTCAAACCCCTGCCCCAGGCTTCTAGGCTGCTAGTTTTCACAGCTACCACGGTTTTCTGGCCTATGGTTTTCAAAGGTACCAGAGACCTAGGGAGAGATGGATGGCACTAGGGTGAGTTAAATCACTATAAATCTTGCTGTTCTTGAGGAGATTCTGTAGTTTTTCTTGAATTAACACCCTCTGGATTGTTATAAGCCTTGGATTACTTTCCAGAGAACTGAAATTTTTGCCAGTGTTCTCATTGCTTTTTTGGAGAAGCAGTGTTTTGGAGATCCTTACTTCCTTCTTCTGGAAATTCACCCTCCACATTATGTGTAAAACTCAAATTTTTAAGTAGTTATAATTTTTACATTTTTGAATAAATTATCAACCAGAACTTATGATATTCACATACACATATTTTGCTTTCTCTTGCCCTAGCTTATATTTTTATTCTTTTTCTTCTCAAAAAACACATCCCTCTATGGTGAATCTAAAAAAGTTGAACTCACAGAAATAGAGTAGAATGGTGATTACCGGTGGCGGGGGAGATGATGGAGAAAGTGTATAATGTTTCAGCTACATAAGAGAAATAAGTGCTGGCAATCTATTGTACAGTATGATAACTATAGTTAAATATAATATATGGTAATAGTACTTAAAAATTGCTGATAATAAATTTTAAACATTCTCACAACAAAAAAATGATTTATGTGTGAGGTGATGGATATGTTAATTAGCTTGATTTAATCACTCTACAACATATACAAATATCAATACATCATGTTGTACACTATAAATGTATACAATAAAAAAGATAGTCATGATTACCTTTTTAAAGCACACATTCTAATAAACAGTTAAACAAATTGTGTAAGTGGAAGAAAGGAAATAAAGAGGATGCTATGATAAAGAATAGGGTGGTAGTGGGGAGGAAGCTACATAGCTACAGGAGTCAGGGAAGGCCACTGGGAGGAGATGATCTTTAAGCTGGTACATGAAAGATGAGTAAGCACCAGTTAGGCAAAAAATAGGAAGAAGAGCCAAATACAAGGAACAAAATACTAAGATACTGAAGCAAGAAAATGTTTGGCATGAATGAAGAAGCAAAAGCTAGTCTGACTATTTCACAGTGAACAAAAAGGAAAAATAATATGAGATAAAGTTGGAAAAGTAGTAAACAGTCAGCTTATTCAGGGCCCTTGTGAAATTTTGCTCTAACTGCTACCAGTGAGTTTTAATTCAAAAAGAGACATAATCTAATTTATGTTTTAAAACAATCATATCAGCAACAAAACTGTAAAAAATAGAATAAAGATCAGTAACAGAAGAGATGAGGGAACAACTTTGGAGGCAATTATAGTAATGCAGGCAAGTCAAAACTAGAGTAGTCTTGCCACTACAAGTTAAGACATTTTAACTCTGTCCTCAAAATTATGGGAAGCCTTTAGGAATTTTCAGAAAGAAAAATTACTGTATTATATTTATTACATATTATAAAATGTTTCTTAATATAGTATATTAAATAAATTATACTTGCTATATTATTATATTGTACTTTCAAAATTATTTTCAAAATTCTGTTATTTTTAAAATTATTGTTAGTAATATAGTGGAAGACGAGAGACAAGAATTCCAATGAATAAACTTGCATAACATTCCAAGAAAGGATAAGAGTCTGAATTAAGGGACTATCAAGAATAATAAGAAAAGTATGCAAATATTTTCTCCCATTCTGTAGGTTGTCTGTTTGCTCTCGTGATAGTTTCCTTGGCTGTGCAGAAGCTCTTTAATTTGATCAGGTCCCATTTATTTATTTTTGTTGCTGCTATGATTGTTTTGGGGGTCTTCTTCATAAATTCTTTGTCTAGGCCAAAGAGTTCTTCCAACATTTTCTTCTAGAACTCTTATAGTTTCATGCCTTAGGTTTAAGTCTGTTATCCACCATGAATTGACCTTGTGAGAGGTGAGAGGTGCAGATCCTGTTTCAGTCTTCTACATGTGGTTATCCAATTTTCCCACTACCATTTATTGAATAAGGATTCTTCTCCCCAATGTATGTTTTTGTCTGTTTTGTTAAAGATTAGATGAGGATGGTTTTATATCTGGGTTCTCAGTTCTGTTTTATTGGTCTATGTCTCTGTTCTTGTGCCAGCACCACACTGTTTTAGTTACTGTAGCCTTGTAGTATAGCTTGAGGTCTGGTAAATTGATGCCTTCCAATTTGTTCTTTTTTCTTAAGATTGCTTTTACTATATGGGGTCTTCTCCAATAAAGGGCTGACAACTAGAATCTATATAGAACTCAGGAAAATCAGCAAGAAAAAATCAAACAACCCCATTAAAAAGTAAGCAAAGGATATGAACAGAAACTTTTCAAAAGAAGACAAACTAATGGCCAGCAGGTATATGAGAAATGCTCAACATCTCTAATCATCAGGGAAATGCAAATCAAAACCACAATGAGATATCACCTGACTCCAGTGAGAATGGCTTTTGTCAAAAAGTCCCAAAATAATAAACGTTGGCATGGATGTGGAGAAATAGGAACACTTGTATGCTGTTGGTGGGGCTGCAAACTAGTGCAACCTCTGTGCAAAGTAATATGGAGATACCTCAAAAAGCTACAAGCAGAACTACCATTTGATCCAGCAATCCCATTACTGGGCATCTACCAAAAGGAAAAAAAGACATTCCATAAAAAAGACATCTGCACTTGAATATTTATAGCAGCACAATTCACAATTGCAAAGATGTGGAAACAACCCAAGTGCCCATCAATCCGTGAGTGGATTAATAAAATGTGGTATATGTACACCATGGAGTACTACTCAGCCACAAAAACAATGGTGATCTAGCACCTCTTGTATTATCCTGGATAGAGCTTGAGTCCATTCTACTAAGTGAGATGTCACAAGAATGGAAAAACAAGCACCACATTGTACTCACCATCAAATTGGTACTAACTGATCAACATCTATGTGCACATTTAGTAGTAACATTCAGCGGGTGTCAGGCAGGTAGGAGGGGGAAAGAGGGGATGGGTATATACACATCTAATGAGTATGGTATGCACTCTCTGGGGGATGGACATGCTTGAAGCTCTGACCCAGGTGGGGCAAAGGCAATATGTGTAACCTAAACATTTGTACCCCTGTAATATGCTGAAATAAAAAAAAAAAAAGGAATAAAAAAAAGAATAATAAGAAAAAAGAGACCAGAGAGCTAATTCTGAATTTTTTAAACGGCTCAATAATGTGCTAAAAGAAGAGAGTGGGGTATGAAGGAATTGAAGAGTAGTTCAGATAAGTGTTTTTCAAACTATTTGTGGAAATTTACCTTTTTTTCCCCTCAATCCATCATTAGCTGACACTTTTAGAAAAAAAACACTAAAAAAATAAAATAATTTAAAACCATACAAAATAAAAGCACAACTGTTTTTGTTATTTAACCCAGTAGATATAAAGTGAAATTTCAATAAGTATAACCAAACAAATATAGCATTCAGAAAAAGGATATAATTATAAAAATAGTCCATGTTGTTCACTGAAAGTAAATAGGTAAATAGGTGATCAACACAGACAACTGCTACTACACTTGCAACTTTTCTTCATTACACATCCTAAGTAAACAAAAAGTTTTAGGCAGAGTGATTCCCCCCAAAAAATGCCTATAAGAATATTTTTACAAACACTGGGAATATAAAAAAAAATTTCTGATGTGTCACTGGGATTTTTGCTTGTTAATTTATCTAATCTAAGTTGAACTGGTAATAATGCTACTCATGAGAATAACATATCTAACCTGTTTTTGTTTTATTTCAATAACACTCAGGAGAAAGTATTGTCACACAGGTATGCTGGTGGAATGAAAATTCAGAAAGCTCAGAATATCCATTGTAAACTTATATCCAAAATGAAATTAGAAATGGTGTCACTTCAAAATATATCACCAATGTTCATCAATAACCAGTTCCAAAATTTCATCTTGTATGTTTATAATAAAATATAAAGTATATTTCAATGAAAGAAATGGATTCCAGATCCATGAATTTTCTATGTGTGGACCTTCTATTACTGAAAAATAAAACATAATACATTCTACCAAATCCATAAAATGATAGGTGATAACTTTTCAAGGATGAACAAAATCAGATCACTTCTAAAGCTCAAGATACTTCACTCATTGTTATTAAACTGTGAAACGTGTCATATAAACTGTGCACCTCCAAGATTCTAACTGTTTTTGTTGTTCTTTGATCTTGTCTACCATGGAAAAACATCGTTCCCGGTTTGGAAGCATTGAGTTCATGAAAAATATTTTAGATGTCTGACCAAAAGCCAGCACAATTCATATTTTAAAAGTGGAATCAAACCGGTTTCTTATCCAATAGAAATGCTACAAAGGGTTTACTATGAAGCTCTGACATCAACAGAAATTTTCTTCTCGATAACCACTGCACCACAGCAGGCAAAATAAGGTATGATAAGCTGCCATATTATCACATAATAAAGAAAATAATAGCAAATTTATCATATTAGCTTTAAAGTAATTCAAAAATCATATTATGTCATGAAGAACACTGTGATTTGGTTCAGCTAAAATTGTTTTCATAGAAAGACTTTCTTGATAAAGTGCATTCACATTCTTCTACAAATTTCTTAATCTGGGCAATTACTCCAGAATATTTTTCAGTCACCATAGCTGAGCCTTTGGAACATACTCCTTCACAAAATAAACTCTAGATGTTTGGTGACAACTTAATTCTTTTTCATTTAAACAGTTCAGAGCTAGATGTGTTTGACAGTGAAGGAGCTCAGGAAATTTCACCCCCAAATATGACTGTTTGGTATAAAGAGTATTTTGAATTTTAAAGGTCCTTAGATATCAATAGGCTTTGGAAGGGGCTTTCCCCCTTTCTTCGTAAAAAACCAAACCCATCAAAAAGAACAATGCGTTTCCCTTCCCCACCATGTTTATCTCAATATGTTAGAGTAAAGAAAATCAAGAATGCAACCAGATGTAGTCCAAATCATTTTCAATATAATACCTGTCTCTCAGGTTAATTTAATTTCCAAAGAAAATCATTTACAAGTCAATCTGTTTCCCCCATCCATTCATTCTCTCTAGTATCTACTTACCCTCCCTAGTAATCATTCATTGCCCCTGAACAGAATTACCTATATTCCTCATCTTCACCTCCCCTCTAAAATAAGGGTATATAAATTTCTGGACCCCACTGGGATACTGGGTAATCACTCTGTGATTCTCCCTGTGCTCATGGTAAATGAATCTCTTTCTCTTATTAATCTGCCTCATTTTGAGCTGATCTTTCAGCAGACCTTCTAGGGTGAAGGGTATGCTTCCCCTTACCCCCACATCAGCAATAAAGCTGAAACATTTTTTCCTTCATTTTACCATGCTGTCCAAAGGTTGCACATTAATAAAAAATAATATCTGTGCATTTATCAAGTTGTAACAAAAAATACTTAGCTAGCTTTATTTGTTCCAAAAGTTGCTTCCATATTATTAGCTAGTTATGAAATATACTTAATTATGGTATCATATGGAGCTCAGGGTCCTCTTCCAAACTCTTTCCAGTTATTGGCAGAATTCGATTCCTTGCTGTTGAAGGACTGAAGTTCCCCACTTTCTTGCTGACTGTCAGCAGGGGAATACTCTTAGCTCTTACAAGCTGCTCTCAGGTCCTTCATCCAAGGTCACCCCCATCTCAGCAATAAAGACCCTCCTTCGTGTCAAATCCCTCTCACATTTCAAGTCTCTCTGACTTGCTGTTTTGCAACTAGTGGAGAAAACTCTCTGTTTCTACAGAACTCATGTGATTAGGTCAGGCCCACCTGGATAATACCTTTTCTGAAAAGCAACGGTGCTGTAACATAACCTAATCACAGGAGTAAAGCCCATGATATTCACCATCCCAGGAATTTTGCAAGGTATGCACACAGGAATATTTTGGGGCTATCACAGAATTGTGTCTATTACAATCCTTTGTTCTATAGTCATTAATTTCATGTTAATCCCACCCAGAGATATTATCATTCTGGCTACTATATTTTTCATCTTTAAAATTTCCATTTGGTTCTTTTTCTTTATATTTTCTATTTCTCTCTTCATTATGTTCACTTTTTCCTTTAAATTGAAAAACATCTTGAACACTCATGATGACTGTTTTAATGTTCTTATCCGATAATTGTGCCATTTCTACTATTTCTGAATCTGATTCTATTGATTGATTTTTTTTTCTTCTGCTTATGCACCACATTTTCCTGCTTCTTTGCACGTTTAGTAATTTTTTAACTGGATGCTTAACATTTTCGTTTTTTGGTGAGGTTTTTTTTTAAATTCTTTAAAGGAGTGTTGGGATTTTGTTCTGACTAGAAGTTAAATAACTTACAGATCAGTTTGATGCTTTTAAGACATGTTTTTAAGCTTTTTTCTAGTAAGTCTAAAGTAGCCTTCATTTTAGGCTTATTTAGTCCCACTACTAAGGTGTGACTCTTCTGTGATCTCTAGTAGGTGCCATCACTGTGCATATTAATAGACAAAGAATTAGGTATTCTTAATTTATACATGATACATAATATAATGAATTACAAATATAATATTTTGCTCTCAGTAGCCAGGTATAAATACAACATATCATATCTCCATGAAACCTGAGGTGTATACTTGTTTATAAGCAATTACATCATGAATATTTATTTTATGACAACTCATAAAATAAGAATACCCAAACAGGTCAGGAGATGAGGTCATTATTACCTTTGTAAAATGAGTGGGCAAAGCTCTGCTCAGGAATTAACTTGGCAAGGAATCCATGGTTCAAACTTGGATGAGGGATAGATGGTATGACCACAACTGTGAAGAAAATCATGGAACCAAATTTGAGCCAGCATGTAACAACCTGCAACATGGTCCACTGAAGATCCACGACAATTCTATATTACTGCAACATGCAAACAGTACTAGCAATAAAGAATGCATCTCTGAAGGAAGGAAAGAGGTTATGTATTAAGAGAAAAGAAACAATATAATTGTTAAATAGAATAATTTTTGGCAACATACACAGAAGCTTACAAATACACAAGAAAATCAAAACTAGAAGGTTCACTATACTATGGCTTATTTTATACATGTATAATGGATACAAATGCATTAAAAATGAAGAAAAATAGTTAAGGTGATAATGTGTTAGTGTTTTGAATTACAAAAAGATATGAACTGCAATGGTAGGATGATATTTAATTTGAAGAATAAAATTAAAAATGAAAGTATACTACAATGAAATAACCTCATGTTTATGTGATAAAAGCAAATGTAACATGCAACAGCAAAATACTATAGCTAAAACATAATCCATGTTTCCACAACAGCAATAAAAGGTAAATGAGATATGTTATGCTTATGGAAAACAGGATGCAGAGGTTTGACCACTAATTTCTACTCACTTTTAAAAATATCCATTTTATTTTTAGAGCAATGTATTTATTTAGGGAAGACAATTTCAACTAGAAATTAATCCAGTGGTATATGAAATAACCATTAAGCTAGGAACGTTACACTACAAACAACAGAGAAACAATCTCGATATAAAAACCTGGAAGGAAATTCAATGAAGAAGGTACTCCATGATACTAAAATGTTAGTTGTCAGAAAATGTGTTTACAGTGTTCAAGCAGGGTAGGTGAAGCTAATAATGCAAAAACTCCTGCAATGTGAGCATTTTATGTAAATGAGAAAGGCAATGAGATCCAAGATGGTTCATTGTTGTCTATGATGTTAACTTTCCACAAGTCTTTTATTTTAGTTATGGCCACTTTGACATAAAATTTAAAATGTATATTTGCCTATTATAAATCACTGATAGAGTATTTAGATACTGAGATAACTATGTAGCAAAAAGGAAAGAAAGCAAAAAATACTATTTTTGAGCTTGACCACAAAGATTTATATTTTGGCTTATTATTGGTACTGAACAACTCTATAATCTTTTAAGTTTATAAAAATTTAAAAAGTAATATATTTAAAAATATGAGTTACTTGCATATGAAATAGTGGCATGAGTGATTTTTTATTAATAAGTGGGAAACATTAAAACCAAAGCTACACTGATAAAATGAGAATACAACAAATTTACAGAAATATTATTCATATATTTCTGTGGAATTAAAGAATATTAGTATTTATATACCAACCATACATAAATATTTGAGGTGATTATGAAGAGGTCCAGTTTAAATCTAGATGTAAAAGTGAAAACAAAAAGGAGATAAATCATGGTGAAAATTCAAATAATTAAAAGAATATTAAGTACCTGTACTTGTTGGCGAATTTATTTCTTGTCTGATGTTTCTACCTGGTTGGCTTCCAGTTCTTACAGTTTCTCGCTGGGGTTCTAATATGTCACGATACTTGGAAACCATCAGAACAGAAATGAAGTAAACAACAGCCAGAGCTAAGAACTGTGCCTGCTTGCTATCATCCTGTGTAAAATAAAAAGGCAGTTTTGACACTCAAAATTTTTTTAAGTGTAAGTTCTTAATGTACAAGAAACTGCTCCTATTTCACTTTCTTTATGGAGGCAAAATATGATATTTAACTTTTATTAAAACCTGCTAAGTATATAATGTTACTTGGTAAATATTATTTAAATATAAATAGAAGCTCCAGAAATATATCATCTGAATTACAGGTTTAAATATAGTTTTAAAAAATTAGAATATTAAAATTTTGATAAATAAGCCAGAAATTTTTTTTCTTTGTCCTCTTTACCATTATTATCCACTACCTGCATAACAATATAGTATGTGTTTTTAGATGATACAAAGTTGAAAAGAATAATTTAATGTCCTTGATTTAAAAAAGGAAGAGTTTTAAATATTGTAACTGAATGAAATTAATAGGATAAAATTACAATTGAAATGTGTATTTAATATAATTCTAACATAAGGTGAGCAAGAGACTATATGAGTACAAAATGGAGAAGACATAAACAATGGGGGAGCATAATTTATACAAGATCAATATCAGTTAGAACTGTGATATGGAAGCATAAGGAAAAGCTAATTCGATATTTAGTTGTATTAACAGATAAAAAAAGAAGTAATAGTCCACTATTCTACATTGGAAAAATGACCTCTAAAACACTGTCAATATTTCAGGCTGATCATTTCAGAGCTCAATAATAAAATGGAGTTTTTCCAGGGGAGAAAAGCAAAGTGGTCCAAGGTCTGAAAAAATCAGCCAGGTCAGGATGATAGTTTTAAAACTACCAACTACAGTCTGGTAGAGAAATAATTTTGTAATAAATATGCTTCCCCAAAATATAACGATCTGCATGTAATCTTGACAGCTCTATTCAAAGAGCCTAGATAACCATCTTTTAGGGAAATAGTGATAAGAAGTCTAATTTATATGACCTCTAATACCACTTCCAAATTAGAGCATATCTATGGAATCAAACGTAAATATTTACAAAGCCTTCTTTATAAGCTAGCTAAAACTGATACTTCCAAACCAAAACTGAAAACAAGTTACTGTGGCTCACAGATAACAGCTAAAAATGTAATAGAAATAAGGAAAACAAACATTCAATAAATTCTAGTAACTCTATTAAGAGGTGATTTATATTTATTACTTCATTTAAGCATAATGCAAATAAGATTCAGAATTTATGTGCATTTGTGAGAAAGAAAGCAAACAAGAAATATTTACTGCTGATTTAATATTATGAAACAGAAAGTACAGCTAATGGAAAAAATGACCAAAGTAGATCAAATTTGTTCTGAAATGTTACTTTAGAATTTTATACACTGTGGGTGACAGACAGCTTTTGTAGAGATATATTTTCTTACAGTTTAAACAAAGTGTTTAAAATGCATATTTCTTGCATTACATTGCTGATGGGATAAACATGAAGAAAAGGGAAAAAATCAAATACTTAAAAAGTTATTACAAAGGAAAATGAAACATAATCACACTAACAAAAGGTATTAACCAGGAATGAATTCACACACAACTTAAGCTGCAATGGGCCATAATATCCCACAATACTTCTATTAATATTTCTACCACTGGACACTCATACCAGGCAATTAGAAGGCATTCAACAAATATGTGTGGAATGAATGAATGAATGAATGAATATCAACTACAAAGTTGCAGAGCTGTAAATAATCAACACTGTGAACCTATGTCTTACCCAACCTAAAATTTCCCTTCTGTATGACATGAAGAGTTAGCTTTTCTTTTAAAATCCAGATCTTCAAGCCAATTGTGCTTCTTATTCTCAGTTCTGTCTTTGAAAATGAAGCCCAATATAGACAGAGGCTAAATATCTGGAGAATGACTAAATTTTTATACAAATTAATTGACTTGCTTAGGTATTTTATTATTAAGAAGACGTGAGCTCTATTATGTTTCATCTGCTTGAAAAATGGTTCTCCCGACTATTCACTCTTGAATAAGTAATATAATTAGTTAACCTCGAAATCCTTTAAAAATTTTAATGCTTCACCTAGAATGATGGAAAACCTCCCATTCAATTTTTAAAGATTAAAATTTACTTCAGTTTATCTCATTTTAGATACAAGTGACCTGGTATAATCAAGGCTCTGGGGGAAAAGGGAGAAGCATAATGAATTTACCTTCAAATTTTGGCTTATTGGAGAACACCGAAAACAAAGTAGTTTTATTTAAGCCATATTTGTCTTACCGCATAGCAAATTTTGCCACACAGCTATTTTACCTGGATCTAGACAGCTCAAATGAGTTTAAATCAGCAATGTCTTCATTATAGAAAATAAACGAAAACAAGAAGAATTTATTTTTTGACATTTTATCAAATTTTCCTCCTGCCATGGCGCTGGTATGCACTTTTCCTTCATTGCCAACAAAACTACAGAAGTCCTTAAAAACCATGAAAATCCTTAATCTCTAGATTTACATGTGTGTTTGCCTCTGTGCATGTGTGTGTGTGTGTGTGTGTGTGTGTGTGTGTGTGTGTGTGTGTTGGAGTCTCACTAAGAAAACTATAAATGTGAAAAGTAAAACACCTTAGAAAGACTATTCTAAAAAAAAGTAGTTTTTGACCCTAAGATTGTAGTATATCACTTAGTTGTTTCACCTATATAGATACATATAAAAAAATATATATAGTATATGCATGTATGTATATTTCTTAAAAACCTAATTTTAGACCTCATTTATTTTACTAATTAAGGCAAATAAAAATGACTACTGGTTCATAAAAATTTCAAAATGAAGTAGAATTCTTAGCATACTATTTACAATTGACTCTAAAACACTATCAATTATAAAAACACCTCCAAATTTCACAGATTATTTAAATGTGGGGGAAAAAGTGTCTTGGAATCTATGAAATATAGTGACAAAAAGAGAATCCTTTGGAAAGATCTGGTTGGGATTCTGACTCTACTTTATATCAATTGTGTGGTCTCAATGTTCTGAGTCCTAACTTTCTCTTAACCCTTAACTAGAAGCGTAGAATAATATAGATTCAATGCCTGATATATACAGTATAACTCAATGAACACAGTTATATGACCTGATGATGTTTGAAAGGTATACTCTATCAACACTTAATTCAATTCTCATCCTTCAGGAAGAAATGTGAGCACCACTGCTGAACTAATTTCCATTTCTAAAGGGTTAAACCGTTAGCACTATTAGTAAGAATGATATCTATTTCCAAGTCTAGATAAGAGTCCAGATTATAGTACAATTCTTACATCATGGTTTTTACACTATAATGTATTCTACCTCCCTTTTTGAAAATACCTTTATAATTTATAAATTATTAAACAATATAGGCTTACTATAGAAAATTTAAAAATACAGAGAAGTATAAAAGGATAAAGAACAAACTAAAATCTGTTTACCCAGAGCTAATCATTGAAATTCTGGTATATTCTTTCCAGTCTTTTTTTTTCAATAAAGGTGTATGTGTGTATGTACATAAATTCATACATATATTTGTGTAATATAAGTAATTTTTCATGCTGCTTTCCCTTAAAATATACCACGATCATTTTTCCATGTCACCAAACTTGCCTCAAAAATATGATCTTAATGGCCACATAGTTTTCTCCTGAATGAATATGCCAATATTTTTAAGCCAAAATCTCTTGTTGGATATTTTTAATGTTGCCAATTTTCCTGTAGGTATCTCTCAATGAACATATTAAGTTAAATAACTTGTAAGTGGAGTCAGAGGACATCCCTGTTTATGAGTTTTAATACATATTGCTAAAGAGCTAGTCAAGAGCTTATCCAGTCTATGCTCATGTACAAGTGATATATGACAGAGCATGTTTCACTGTACCCTGGCAATGCTAGATATTATCATCTAAAAATTTTAGTTTATTTAATAGTGAAAATCATCTCACTCTTGTTTTCATCTGCATTCTGTTGACTACGACTGACACTGACTTTTTATAATGTTTTTTGCCCTAGTATTTCACAGTTTATGTCCACTGCCTATTTTTCTGTTGGTATGTTTGTAATTTTCCTAGTGTTTTACAAGAACTAATATACATTAAACAGAGTGACAGTTTTTCTTTTGTATGTTCCTACCATGTGGTGTTATTTCGTGACTTTATACATTTTAACTACTTTCTAAAGTAAAAAGCACTCCATCCAATTTATTGTTAAATATAAATTTCAAACAAACTTTCTTCTACATTTCTACATTTCATGCAAAATCATCAACTAAATACAAATCATCAACTAAAATAAGAAAAACAGCATTCAATGTGGCCAGTTTATAATAACTATATTAAGGAGTGCTGTCAACATTGAATCTGCTGTGAAATACCATATATGTTCTTACACAATTTATGGTAAAGCCAATCTTATTTTTGGTTACCTTGAGAAAGTAATCATGTGATTGGAGGGTTCCATGAAAGCTTTTCCTTAAGCTCTCTTTTCCCTTAAGCTTTATTAAGCTATCTTTCTAACTCAATTTCCCATCAATATCTATATTTTTAAAATGCAGATTCTTCATCAAAAAGTAATTGCCCCCCCAAAAAATAATTGCCAATAACACCTAATTAACTAATCCCATTAATCCATAATGTAAGGAACATTAATAATAATGAAACATTCAGTACCTGGAAATGGAACTAGTAATACTAAAAGAGAAGAGTAGGTGATAAAGGACAAAGTGAATTTTAATTTTTCAGGCTATTCCTATTCTTACTATAAAAACAAATTATATCAAATTTCACCCTGTTTTCAAAAATAACATCAATAAGCTTTCAGAGAAAGCTAAGGCTCAATCATTTTATAATTAGAAGTATGCAATACACCCATAAGCCTAAGACACTAGGACATTTAGTTTTAATATGCAGCTTTCTTATAAAACTTAAATTATTTCACACAAATGACAGTGGAAGGTTTTTTTCAAGGAAGCCAAAGAGGCATAACTTACCACATCCCGAAAGACAACAGCACGAAGGCGATTGATATCGACATCCTGAAGAAGTCTATCAGGATCCTTAATAGGAGAAAGGTTACCTGGAACATTTTCTAATGGAGTCTTTAAAAAAAAAGAATTGTGAAGAAATAGTATATTGCAGAAAATTATACATTAGTATCACTTCTAATATCTTTAGTTTAGGCTAAACTGGCCACATCATTTACCTCTTCCTCCTAAGTGAATATTTATTAGACAAAAATCATCTATTACAAGGCACATTTTCTCTTCTCCTCTAGTCATGTCACAGTTTTTCTTACCTGTGTTCTTCTTTATTAGCATAACAACCACTATAAACTCACCAAGGCAGGTATAAGATTGTGGTAGAAAAATGACTGATCTTGGGCTTGTGAAAATCTGGCCTCAAGTCTCTGCTGTGTGACCTTGTGCCTGTTACTAAAATTTCCTAAGCCTCACATTCCTTATGTCTAGTTAATAACTCTCTTTGAGTCTCTGGATTTATTTATCCATTATCTTTTATATTATATGAGATTATTATATTATTATATAAGATTTTATATGTGTAACCATTTCATGATCTACGAAAAGTTAGAAAGGTAAACTTAAAAAAAATTCAAATCACAGCCCGTTAAGGCTGAAAGACATTAAAGATCAGTACCAGCAAAATTCTTTTTATTATTGAAGAAAAAAAAACCCTGCACATTTTAGGTAATGCAGTCATATAATAAACTAGTGAGTGAGCCAGTCTCCCTGAAACTCAATCAAGTACTTTTCACCAATATAACATATTAAGGATTGTGTGGATCAAATTAGATAATATAAGGCCAAATACAATTCATATACATAATAGGTATGTAATTGCTGTTACTCTAGCCAATGAAAAATAAATAGACCACCTTCTGCTTTTCAATGGATATCAATCATGATATCCATCCTAAATTAAAATATTTGATTATTTTGCAGCACAGGATAGTGTAATGAGCAGGGTATTTGAAGGCTGATAGTTATTTGGTTTCCATTACAATTCTAAAACTTACCAGCCATATGACCTTAGGTAAAATCTTAACCTCTCTGAACCTCAGCTATATCATCTAAATAATAAACTAATAATATTTATCATAGGATGATTAAATAAAATAACAAAATTTATATCATAGATGAATTTACAGCACAGACAAAAAAAATAGAAATATTTTCATTCACATACCATTTTACATTTCACAAAGTATTTCTATATCCCTAACCTAATTTGACCCTTATAAAGAATACATAATAGCAAAAGCTTGTATTATTGCTCCTTTTTACACATTACAAAATGAAGCCCCATGGAGGTACACAACTTATGCAAGTCCACACAGGTTAGTGGCAAGGAACTTTTCCTACCTCTCTAAAAAATTAACTGACTTACTTACTAAAGTGCCACATAAGAAATGCATAAACACAGGGAGGAAAAATAACTATCACCCAGGTCTGTCTATTCTCTGTCGTGAAATGTTTTTTTGTTTTCAAGCCAAATCTTTCCCTAATATTTTTACATTTATTCCTTCTTATCCATTTTTTACTGCCAAAGTTCTTGCCAGAGAGACACTGATTAGCTCAACTAAATTACTACAAATTTCCTTCTCATTAGGCTTTTCTGTCCACATTCTACAATCAGAGCAATATGTGGCTTGAAAATCTTGAAAGACTTCCTATTATCTACTGAATTAAGTACAGATAACTTTCAAATCTAAGCTCTTCAAAATACTAATTTATTTATTCATTTCATGAGTATATATTGAGTGGCAAAGTGTGCTGGAGAGGGGAATCGGTACTAATCGAAAATTTACTACTTGCCAGGAATCGCTAAGCACTTTAATACATTATTTCTTTTTATTTAATTGACACTAATACTCTATAAATTAAGATTTATATCCATTTTAAAGACTGGAAAATTCAGGCACAGGAGACTAAGGAATTTGTCTTCGGGTCACGAAACTAGTAAGTGGTAAAGCCAGCATGCAAACTCAGAACTGTCTGATTCTAGAGTCTGTGTTCTTTTTACAAAGTACTTACAGTGCTATAAATGCTCTGTAGTTACAAAGATGTATAAGACACAGGACACTATCTTCAAGTAACTATCAATCTACTATGCCTACACAAATAATATGAGGCATTATTGCTGATGTGTTTGTATCTAATTTCCTAAGCAATGAAGAAGAACCCTGTGGAGTCTTGTGATCAATAAAATAATACAAGGTCAAATTACTTAATGAATATTTCCCTGACAGTAGTGGAAAATAAAAGAGGCTGCCATATTGCAAATAACCAACAGACACAATAAATAATGTGGTTAGCCTGCTTGAAAATTACTGAATTTTAAAGCCACAGAATTTTTAAATAAACTTCTACTCATGCCTTCACTTAATGAGCAAAAAATTATTGTGTCAATATTTAACATGTTATTTTAAGTACAGTGAGTGAAAACAGACATACGGGGTTTTACGAAAACATCAAACAGAAGAACCTACCCTAGACTGGGGTGGTGGTGAGGTGTCAGAAAATATTTTCCTGAAGGAGTAGCATTTAAGGTAACCTAAAAGTTTAATGCATTTTAGCTGTGTGAAAAATAAGGATGAACATTTCAAGTAAAGAAAACTATGTAGGCCCAGAGCAATGGCTCACACCTATAATACCAGCACTTTAGGAGGCCAAAGTGGGAGGATCACTTGAGGCCAGGGGTTTGAGACCAGCCTGAGCACCATAGCAAGACCCTATCTCCATAGAAAATAAAATGAAATTAGCTAGGTGTGGTGATGTATTCCTATAGTCCCAGCTACTCCAGAGGATAGCTTGAGCCCAGGAGTTGAAGGTTGCAGTGAGTTGTTTTAGCACCACTGCATTCCAGCCTGGGCGACAGAGCAAAACTTGTCTCAAAAAGACAAAGAAAAAAAAAAAAAAGGAAACTATGGAAATGCGTGAAAAGTTAAAAAAAAAAAAAAAAAACATTCTATTGATGAACTGAATGAAGTCTGTAGTTTACTAAAATGGCAAAGGTATGAAGCTACCACCAGGGAAGGGAAGGAAGCAACGACCAGTCATGCAGGACCTTGAAAGTTATGTGAACAAAACTGCATGTAATGTCAAGGGTCAGATAAGCATATGACAAAGAAAGCTACTTTAGAATGAGAATTACTGGTATATTACACTATTCATTCATTTAATGGACATTCAATAAATTTTTGTGGACTACTATGTCTACCACCAAAAAGCTCATCCATTTAAAAAGAACATCCATACGTTGAACTGTGAAAATATATTTAACTATTAAAAATAAAAATAACTAAGAATTTTTAGTGCTATATATGCTGATATAATCCTTATAAGAATCCTATAGAGTAGAAACTATTAGTATCTTCATTTAATAACCAAAACATGAAAGCCTCAGAAAGGTTAAGCAATCTTGTAACACAATGATGAAGCTGAGAAGCCAGCACCAGAGTCTAGAGCTGTCTAACTGCAAAGCCATTGCTCTTATCATTGAGCAAGACCATGTTGCTTTGTTCTAATAAACTTAAAAAATTTCTTTTCAGGTAAACTGTATTTGACATAAAAAAAAATGTTTAATTACCTTTGCAGCTGCTGTGGCAGTCATACTTTGGGGAACTTCTTGAGGTTTACTGCTTCCATGGGAAGATTTGTTTCCCCTGTCTCTCTGCCTTTGCCGGCATTCTAAACAGTTTCTCACAGCAACACAACAAACTATTTAAAAAATCAAAAACATTATTAATATAAATTATTGACTTTGATGTACTGGAAAAAGTTACCAGTTTATTTCTTTTTCTCTTTCTTTCCCCTTGCTCCATCATTACTCTTAAAATCAACTAGATCAATAGTTTTTTTTAAATTATGAACTATAGGAATGAAAGTATATATAAAATACATATCTACTTAAAAAACAGAAATAGAATATCCATATACTACCAGCCAGCTGAAGAACCAGAACATTACCAAGACTTCTGAAGCTCTCAATATATCCTTCCTTATTTATTTTATTATCCTCCATTTTTCATAATTTTTTTTTTTGAGATAGGGTCTCATTTAGTCACCCAGGTTGGAGTGCAGTGGCCTGATCATAGATCACTGTAACCTTGATCTCTTAGGCTCAAGCTACCCTCCCACCTCAGCCTCCCAAGTAGCTAGGACTACAGGCGTACACCACAACACCCAGCTAATTTTTTAATTTTTTGTAGAGATGGGTAACTATTTTGCCCAGGCTGGTCTCAAACCCCTGGCTTCAAGTGATCCTCTTGCCTTGGTCTCCAAAGTGCTGGGATTATAGGCATGAACCACCATGCCTGGCCCATTTTTCACACTTCTGAATTTTTTGATCAATAAAAACCTTTTAAAGCTTAAAATTCGTATTAGATAAATTTTAATAAAGTTTCTGTCCTTGATTTGACTATTTTGGTGACTATACTGACCACAACTTCACATTTCAGGCAGTGATAGAGTACATCAGTACACTCAAGTCTCATGATATCTACCTTTCTTTATGATAGGAGAGCCTATGGGTTGTGTCAATAATCATTCAATATGAACAAGCTTTTTATTTATTCGTTTATTTTAAGAAGCAGTAAAGTATTATAATAAACAGTACAGACTTTGAAATCAGACCACGTGGGTTTGAATCCTGGCTCTGCTACTTATGAGCTACATGATCTTGGCCCAGCTGTTTAAACTCTCTGTACCTCAGTTTCCACTTGTGTTAACAAGGATAAACATAGTAACTCCTTAGAGGGCTGTTGTGATGATTAATTGAATTAATATAAATAAGTGCTTAGAACAGTAAATAGCATACAAGGTGACATGTGCTTGTTTTATTATTAATATTATTCACTTATAAAAGTTTTCTGTGGGTGATAAAACAACTAAATCTGCTAGATATTGGGTAAAAAAATAAATCTTCTAGGTATTATCCAGATAAAAAGGGAATCAGGAGAAAAGTCTTGGGATATATCTAGAAATAAAAGTGCAGAATAACCAAATAAACACTGGTTTTAAGATACTGAGGCATTTACAAATATATATATATATATAGTTTTAATGTTTATTAAAATATATATAGATAGATACATAATTTTTCTCATAAAGTTCAATCTGGCAGCTACTGTCAAGTATCAATGGAAATGTCCTTAATGGCCCACAGGAAATTAAAACTCTTGGTTGTCAGAGAGATCCCAATGTGATCACTCTCTCCCTTATAACGGATATGCAATGATTTCTCTAAACTTGCTTGTTTTTAAAAAGCATAAACAAAAAGAAAGTAGGTTTCATTCCATCATTCTTAACCCAAGTCCTTGTTTCTTCCTTGAATCAGAAACAACCTCTCCTTTGCAACTATATGGGTAGTTTTTTACATAACTTTTAAAAATTATGGGTGAAAAGAGTACATATCAAGAAAGTCCTATTTCATGCCTTGCATTCTTATATTCTGCTCGTGTTCCAAGGCAAGTATGAAAAGAGCAGCTTTCTGATCGCTTTGAAAGTCTAAATAACATAAATAACTTTTCCCTTTAAGAGGGGTAAGAATGGGTCCTGTCTAAAGAACTCACTCAGATTTACTAAGATTCTTCTGTGCTAAATTTTCTTTGCCACACAAGATAAAAGGTGAACAGCATAGGTACAATAATGTTTATCAGGGATATCTGTTCACTCTGGGAAACGGTGAGATTAGGCAATTTTATCCTTCTAGCATTATGTGTATAATAAGACTATGTCATTCATTTTCTGATGTTTGTGGGCCTAGGACACTACCCTCAGTATTAGTTTACCAAAACAGAATTCATAAATGGATTTGCATTAAAATCGCTTCAATGAACAGTGATAGTCTTACTGATTTTGAAAGAATTCTGAATATATTTTACTCTATTTCAAGTTATAAACCATTAAAGATTATCAATTCTCTGAAATCTCCAACATGAAGATACAATGTTTTTTAATTTGGTTATTCTGATGAGTTACAAGATAATCTCTATATTATAATCATCAACTTACGTCATTAATATTTCATGTACCATAGAGCTTCATAAAACTAATTTGTAGGTTATTATTTAATGTGCACTGTTATTCTTAACATACTTACCTAGTCTTAGGCACTGTCGCATTAAACCTCCAGAAGACATATTTTTTTCAGCTTCGATCTCACTAAAATTTAGAGAGCTGGCAAACACAAGCACGTCGACCATGGCCATCAGTCGGCTGAGAAAAGTTACTGCTGTCTCAGCTGACATGCCTTGTGTCACTTCAATATTTTCCAATTCCGTCTTTAAAAAAGTAGAAGATTTAAGTCTTATTTCAAATTTGGAAATATAATACATGTACATAGATACTATAGGTAAACATAAGTTTAGTATATTTACTGTATTTTGCAAACAAAATAAATTATAAACTAATTCTATATATCACTGGAGCTGGTTATCAAATTTAGTTAGTTTACCTATCAATTATTCTTAAATAAAGGAAAAGTCCATTTTAAAATCAATATTAGCTTTAAATATATTTAGTTATAAAAACTACACTCTAAACTTAAGATAATTTCACAAAGATATTTAGAGATAACCATACATATGTACTTATACTAGTTTTGTGTTATTTTATTTCATTAATTTACAAAATATAAAATTTCTTTCTTTCTTAAAATCTTCATTCTTATCAGTAAAAAGATATGCTTTAATTTTTCTTTCCTATAAATGTATGATGAATAATAGGAAAGATATGGCAATTTCATTTGGCATCAAAATGAGATGGCTGTCAAATTAGAATGTGTAACGATTTCTTATACATTTTGGAATAAACTAAAACCACTAAGTACTTCATATGCACAATAAAACTCTAGGGTAAAAATAATCAAGATGATCAGTAACTCCTCTACAGATATTTAATTCATGACCTATAAAACACTAGCAATAAGGAGAATCACAGCATTCAAGATTGGAAGCTATACTTTCACTAAAATGTTGTCTATAATAAAATCTAATTTCCTAATTTCAGGGGGAATATTAAAAAGTATTCTGTTTCTTAAAATGTATAACTTTGTAGTTTTATAAGCAATGGCAACATTTCTTATTTTTTCACTGTGTACTATATAATATTTTAATTATTTTTGTGCTTTAGGACTAGGCCAAATTTTCTCAGTGCCTTAAGGAATGGAGAAAAATAAGGAATGCTTTATAAATTAAAAAAAGTCTACTGTTTAAATTTTCTGAAAATGGGCATTCTGGCATACTGATTAACCTTACCTCTTAACCAAATGATAAATTCAACTACAAGGTGGACATATGTAATGGGTATCTCCTCCTATTTAATGTTCCATTTTGACATTATTTATATCCATCATTCTACCTAAACTTCTTCCTGCTTTAAGCAGGAACATTAACATGGAAATGTGAGCAGAAAACACTGATAGGAAAAAAAAAACAAAAAACCAAAACACTCAAACATTTCCTACGTACAAAGTGGGTAATAAAAATGATAGGTGACTACTACTGCAAGCATTATTATAACTAAACTCAGCTCTAAATACAGCAGAAAAGGTATTAATAACAAACTTTCTTCCTTACATTTAAAATAAAAATAGGGTTAAAACCATTCTCTCTAAAATAAGCTTGGAAACAGATAGAAATTTGATTTTAATTATTGATTTACAACATAATGCCAATGTATCAATGGCCTAAAGAAATGACTAACTTTTTACTTGGATTTTTAAGTGCAGATTCTTTATTTCCTAGCACTTCATGGATATACAGCATCATTTCATAGCATGACTTAAAAATCTATGACTATGACACAATAATTTATAAGAAAAAGCAAAAAATTCATTTTAAATCGAGTTTTCAAGTTAGAGCATTCTATAATGGAACAAAACCTGGCCATTGCATAGGTCCATCGAATATTCTGAATAATTTTTTAAAATGTTAGAGTTTAGTTTATCTAGACGTGTTCTCAAAATCCTTATCATTTTGAATTACTGAAATTATGACATAGCTGTCCTGCTTTATTAGTTAATTAATGGTTTTGAGTGTTTTGGTCTGTCAAAATTTGCTTTCATTTTATAAACAGAATTATTAAGTTGCCCATGTAATTCACCAAACTGTTATTTTTGAAAAAAATAAAATAAAATTTTAAAGTGAAAAGCATTCTTAACACAAACAATAACCTAAAAGAGAATTCTTATGTTCTATATAAAATTAATTTATAAATATGATGAAATATTACATAAACGTGATAACATAGGGTTTAAAATTAAAGATCAATCATATACAATTATTATTAAGTCTTTAATGTATTTCTTCCAATTCACTTTCATTGGAATCAATTAAAATCTGATTGTACATATGACTGTAATATCACTGTTTTCATTATATTACAATAGTTTAGTCTACAGATTAGTGTGAATAATGAAGTAGTAATACATCAAACATTGGGAC
Source organism: Indri indri (assembly GCA_004363605.1). NCBI lineage: Eukaryota > Metazoa > Chordata > Mammalia > Primates > Indriidae > Indri > Indri indri. Next base: position 212,387 of record RJWJ010000381.1, on the reverse strand, counting down.
AATAATCCTTTCAATGAATCTTTTAAATATACAAAGAATATGTCTAATGTTAAAGATGACATGAAAACTTAAAATATAACCAAGTCAAAAATTTCGTAAATAAGTAAAAATAAAATTTGAAACTGAAAACCTGAAAATTACCACAGAAGTAATACTAACCTTAGAACCCTGGACATGCATCAGACAAAACAGACAACAGACCAAAAAAGTACAAGAAAAGGAAATTATTAAATTAAATGAAAATACAATGTAAAATTGAAACAAAATAATATATTTTAAAATTATATTTGATTATTTTATTAAAAGCAAATTCTCAGAAGAGATATTCATTTTATAAATTACATATGATTAAGATAAATATCAAATATTTAGACTTCAATTTATTTTTTATTTTAGTTATTCTGCCAAAATATATACATAAGAATAGTTCATGTATTAGAAATTATACATATTCTATTTTACAAAACAAATATCTTTTCCTACTAGATGATTAATGAAACATTTTAATAAATAAGCTAATATAATCCCTCTGTGAATAAAAAACAAAACTGCCTCATTATTGGTTTTAGCAGAAATAATTCAGGGAAATGAACTAGTTATACCGCCTTCTAGAATTTTCTATAAGGAAATAATATAATTTGTTTTCTCAAACATACAGAACCCATCCTATAGTTCAAAATTCCTGGAAGTTAATAAAAGAGTTAAATATTTGATTATGACTTTAAAATCACTTTCCCATGCTAGAAAAGCACTTACTGATATACTGAGACCTGCATATGAATTAAGATAAATACACAGATATTATACTAAGTTTCAGAATCTTATTAAATAAATAATTATATTCATTATATTCAAAAATTAGATGAGATTAAGTTTCACAATAAAAGTCCTCAGCTGTTGCTTTTCTCTGATTTTGGACAATAAACATATGTGAGTATAAATTTCAAAATATGTTATTTTCATGGTACATTGCATACAAAAACAGGTGACAGCATCCTGAGAATACTAAAGTATGATCAGTGTTATGAGGTAAACAAAACTAAAGCAAAAACAAAACAGTATGCTGGGAGGCCGGGGCAGGAGGATTGCTTGAGGTCAGGAGTTCGAGACCAGCCTCAGCATGAGCGAGACCCCGTCTCTACTAAAAATGGAAAATTTAGGCAGACGTGGTGGCCTGTGCCTATAATCCCAGCTACAGGAAACTAAGGCAGGAGAATCCCTTGAGCCCAGGACTTTGAGGTAGCTGTGAGCTAGGCTGACCCCATGGCACTCTAGCCCAGGTAACAGAGCAAGACTCGGTCTCAAAAAAAAAAAATTATTAATAATTTTTCCAAATCTCTTAACTACATATTCTGATAATAAAAAGTAATACTAAAAAATTAAGGTTTTGTCATCATTCTAGGACAGAAAAAGAAAAAGTTGCTCTTCTTTCTTATGATTATGAAACTACTAGGAGAGCCAGAAATGGCAGCATCCATTACTTTTCTGGGGCAGACAAACTAAACTGCATAGGACACTGAATTAAATTCTAAACATTCAGTGTTCTGGATGGTTGACCACGGTGGTCAACTTAAAATCACAAAGTGATTATGAAATTTGTGGTTAATCCATGTTCTTTGCTTTTCTTCATTTTTTCCCGCAAATTCTTCACTTCATTTATGACCAACTTAAACCATACAGCAGAGAATAAATGAGAGGATTCAACCGACTAGTCACAGAAACATTAGCTCAAAAAATCGACAACAACAAACATAAATGCTCCTTCCCAAAACCAAAGTTTGGTCAAACTGCATGCTAAGAGGTCTAAATTTTTTTCCCAAAGTTAAGACTATTGGTTTAATTTAGAGATTTGAAACTTTTTCTGTAATTTATTTTTTATGCTACATATGATTTTAAATAACCTAGGCAAAACTGAACCTCAACAAGGTGCTGCTTCTTCAAGAGTATTAAGTTCAAGGTGCTGACTATCAATATAAACAATGTATAACTGTATTCTTTTTTGTTAATGTTTCCATTAAAATATTTCCTTATAAGTAAGATTGATCTAAGTAGTTCAAAATCTGCTCCCATGCTGATGATATTAGAACAGCAATACATCAATGTTATCTCCAGTATAGACTATTACATTTATCTAAGGTTCCAGGGCAGAAAATAGACATTTCTATGCCATCCCATGCCATGGAAGTAGCAGACAAAAAGATTATACCATTTTAGTATTTTGTTATCAAAATGAATCACTCATACTTTTCTCAAATATTTTAAACATCAGAGTTCTGAATAATGGCAGGTTTATTTTATAAACAGGAAGACTATTCTACCATTATACAAATAAATCCAAAAGGAACAAAATATAATTCCCAAAGGAACTCGAGAAAGAAAACTTTCATTAAGAGTCTTCTCCATCTAGTACATTCTACATATATTACCTAACACACTCCCTGTGGGATAAGTATAATTAACACCCTCCAGTAAAGGAAGAAACTGAGGTTGAAGTCCTATCTAGTAAAATACAGATCTGTCTTATGCTAAAGCCTACATACCTTCCATTAAATCATAATGACTTCAAAAAGGTCATGTATGAGTCTCATTGATATTGTGAAACAAGGTTGTTTCAGATGAAAAGGAGTAAATTATCTGAGACTCACATTTCCTCTGAGAAATAGAAAAGACACATTCCTGGGTTGAGCTTTGTGTCTTTTTTTAAAATGTGGAACTGTAAAGAATAATTAGCAGCATTCTACCTATCCTTTCAAAATTTAATACAGTTCGACATTAGAAATATCAAATGACAAAAAAATTAGTATGGTGAGTGTGAAAAGTTACATATGTTCTAATAGACCACAATGTCCACAACATTCAGTAAAATTGTCTTAAAAAATTAAACTTTAATAAATGGTCAGTAAGTCGAATTTACAAGTCAAATTTTTGTTTAATAGAAAAGAATGAATTTGTCTTAAGCCCTAACTACTGAATTTTCAAAGGTCTGTAATAAGAAATACAGTTTTCAGATGAAATCATCATAGTATGACATTTTATGAGGAGCATATGCCATAAGTCAATGGTCAGCAAACTATGGCCCACAGGTCAAGTCCACCCCACTACCTTTTTTTATAAAGTTTTACTGAAACACATGAAAGCCTATTTGCTTATTGTCTATGGCTGTTTTTGCACTACCACAGCAGAGGTGAACAGCTCAGACAAATACCATATGGCCTATAAAACCTAAAATATTTACTGTGTGGCCTCACACAGAAAAAGTTTGCCAACCACTGCCACAAGCCATCATTACTTATATTTGTTCATAAAATAAATATCTGCATATTAATACATATTTTGAAAAACTCTATAATATATCTAAACAAAGTTACTAGATCACTCAAATATTAATTTCAAATGTTTCCATCTCTCTTCGTATACCTAGGGTTGAAATTCTAATGGCATCTACAAAAAAATGTTTCCCTTTGGTAATCTGTATGTTACCGAGGTACCCTTTTTCATTTATCCCTTCCAAAATTCTCTTCTGGCTTTTTGCGTTTTAAATATAATTTCAAAAAGCCCACATTATCAGTTCTAATTTCCTTCTTTACTTGACCTCCTCTTTCCTAACTTTCCCCCTCCACTACACTACAACTTCCAGCAAGAATATTATACAATTCGATAACACATAAACAATAGTCAGTAGTCAGCACCAATCCTGTTTTTACTAGACATGAAGAAGGGAGAAAGATACTGGCTCTTTCTTTTAAGGAAGCAATTCACTCAAAGAATATAAAATCAGGTATATTGTACAGCAGGCATAGGTACAATCAGTTAATGGACCAAAATAACTAAATATAAAAATAGAGACATAGATAAAGTTTTCTATAGTTGAATGAATTCCCAAGTCTCTTGAGAACAACTTAGGCAGTAAGTATTTAATAGTTTCAAATTCCAATCTACAGTGGTCAAAATTGCATAGTAATGATTTTGGGAGTCCAGCCTCAAAATGTCAGTATCTTTACTGTACATTCATTATAAAATAAAAAATAAGCAAATTTGGGTAGTGAATTACTATATAAATCATAATGTTTATAAATTAATTCATTAATTTAGCGTTATCTCTATCTTGATAGTTAAAGATCTTTTGGCTTTAAAATTTAGAAGACTATTTAGTAATGTGAATGTTTCAACCTAATACAAATTTTAATAAGTTATTGCTAAGCTGTTTATATAAAGATCAGTTTTTGCACAGCACAAAATTTTAAAACATGGAATATTACATTTCAAAGTGAATTTTAATACAACTATTTGATTTCTTGACAATAAATGGTAATTTATAAGGCATAAAACAAAATTTATATGATCAAGAAAAATGCCAAACAAAAGCATTGATTTATTCAGTTTTTAACGTATAAAAGAAAAAAATGCCTTCCATGTCTCAATATCAGAATGCATTTTTAAAATAATGCATAACTCTCAATTTATCAGAATTTGGTACAAATCACGAGAGGAAACAGATTAAAGAAAAGGAATGGAATATGAATCTCACAATACCTGCTCTCTTTGCACACCATCCACTATTTATCCTGCTCTTTCTGGCTCTACTTCCTTGCTTTAGCTGCTAATTTGATTAATACCCTAATGATGACCTGCTCTGTGGCACCCGCTCCTGAACTAGCCTGCTTGCCTTTGTCCTCATTAGTAAACTCATGGATAAAATAGAGACGTATGTGCCTGGAGCAGGTGTGTGAGGATACAAAGTGTTGCTGCTAATATTGAAGTTTCAATGTTGCTCTGGAGGTAGTGGCATTGACAAAAGGCTAGTAAGAAAAAGGGTCATGTAAAAAGCTTGTTAAAATAAAGTTGGATATCAGTTTGGGAACACTGTCTCACTAAGTCATAGACATCTTAACAAAATGGCAGATTTATCTCTGGCAAAAGTATACTTTCTGGGCTTAAGGATAAGTTTCCAACATGGTGGTGAGAACACAGGTAATCTGGAAAGCACAGTTCTATATTCTTTCCCATCTGAGCAAGTAGCTATGGAACCTGTTTTGGTATGAATCAAATATATTTTAAAATAACAACTAATACATCAAGTTAACATTGATCTATTGTATTTTAAATGATATACATAATTAACATTAAATGCCTTTCAAATGTATTCTTTTAAAAAATTTCAATGTTTTATAAAGAAACAAATAGAGACAAGGCTAGATCTATAAAAAATAAATGTTGAACCGGTAAATAGTCAAATGAAAATGTTAAATAGCAAGGATTTTAATAGCTTATTATACTATAGATTTGAAAAGGTAAGCAATATATAGAAAATAAAGTTAAATCATTTATAGTTACAGCTCTTTCCAAGAAGTAATCATCAGAATTACCAGACATAAGCATATATAGCTGGAACCCAACATGGATAAATAAAAGAGGTGGAAACATAAATTTAAATGGTTAAAAAGTTCTCTTAATAGAACAGGTCTGGTTAAAATCCACGTTTTTACAGTACAGAACACCACTGAAATGCTAAAGTCACGTAATTATAAAGTATAACCACTAGATGGAGGCAAAGTACTTACAGTTGGTGATGTAGCAGCAGACAGCAAAGGTAAAATCCCTCCACAAGCAATGATGATGTTGTCTACCATTTGGGAAATGAGGTGAATTGTGTTATGTACAAAAATAATATTTTCATTGCTATTGACAAAATCCATTACAGACTTTGTGGAGTGGCTAAAATAACATAAAAACGAAACAGAAGTGAACATTTACATGGCTTACGAATAAGAGGTTCACACTTACGTAGAATAACATTTTTAAAGTGAAAAATAATTATAGTATATTCAGAGGAGCTAGAAAAATTTAAAGTGAAGTTTTAGAAAAGAAAACAATTTACAACTGATGTGTCATATTACCAAAAATTAAGCATTTGTCTCTGCAGGGTTTCTTATGCCCAACTGTATTAACTCATCATTTTGTCTCTGCTTGAAAAATACAGCATTAACTAGATTCTAAGACATATGGCTAAAATACTTATTTTTGCCAAAGCTGGTTGTTTTGTGTTGAAAGGCAAAACCTTTTAAATATACAAAGGGTATGTCTAATGTTAAAGATAATATGGAAACTCAAAATATAACCAAGAGAAAAATTTCATAAATAAGTAAAAATAAAATTTGAAGTGAAAAACCTGAAAAATTAACTGAAAGTTTCATTTTTAGGCAGTTTCAATTTGTCATATCACCAATGACTGCAGCCCCACCTTTGACCACCCGTGTGAAAAATGTATCCTGCTAGTCACAAAAGTGACATAATAGGAAGTATAAATAAATCAGTAAAAATTCAAGAACTTATTACATTAAAAAAGGGAAAAAGATCTCAAAGTAGGTTGGCAGTGAGGCTTTCCCATACAAAACATGCAATGTAGACTCCAAAAAAAAAATACGCTGATTCATTTGGTGTCAGTCAACAACATGAAATGTTTTCTAATGGGAAAAAATGAAAAAGGAGATTACCCTATGATCAAATTTGAATCAATGTTTCTCACTTTCTTAGAGTTGTGAAATACTATCTATTATTGTTTCTTAGATTTAAAGACATTTTCTCCTATCCTAAAAATAAAGTTCTATCTTTAAAAAATTTAAATTACATTAAATTCTATTTGGGAAATTTCTTGATAGTTTATGAAAGAAAACAAAGAGACCTAGTATGTGGATGGAAGAAAAGCTGATGATCACTCACTTGGGGGCTAGGAATATTATAATGAGTAAATTCAATTATTTATCTCCATACACTGATCTTCATGTTAATAGTAACGTATTTCAGTTTCCTTAGTTACCATCTCTAGGTAATTTATTGTATAACAACAATAGCAACGAAAAGAATGAGTCTAAGAACAAACTGATCAAATAAAATCAAAAATAAAAACTTTCCATGGCAAACTTCATTGACATTATAGTCATGACTTCTCTGCTAACACATTCTATATTTTGTTCTATTATTGAGACGAATTGGGTATAGCAAAGGTTGGCCCCACCCCAGTTACTAGTTAACCAGTATCGGTCCATATAAACCAGTTATTCTGATGCTATTTTCTGTTGCAGGTGATTAACTTAGAAAGAGCATGTGATGCTGCAGGGAAATTTCTTGAGGGGCTCTTAAAAAAAAATAAGAAGAAAAGGCAAAAGAACAGAAAGAGGAAGAGGAGAGAGAGAAATAGAAGGGAGAGGAAAAATAGAATAGGAGGAAGGAAGAAGAGTCATCCCTGCTTTTGAGTTTGAGCAAGTTTCTTATGCTGAATTGGTACTGGGGGCTGAAGCAGCCACATCGAATCCTAAAAGGAAAATCAGGAAAAGCAGAGAAACCAACTTGAGTACTAAGAATGTCATGCCACTGATTGTTAAAGGTGCTAATGGTGGGATATTCTGTTACTTACAGCCATCAACTTTCACACATGTACATGTAAATGATATATTCTCATAATTGATTAATTTTCTGCATATTTTCTATTAGAAAATTAAATCAAAAATTAAGAAAGATAATTGTTTAATTTATATAAATTTGTTGTCTTTTAAGTGCTTATATTTGAATTGCTTAAATACTATAGGCTCCCACTAACTGCTGAAATATTATAGGCTCTAAAAACATACACATCATAGGGTTATTTTAACAATGTATGTTAACAATTTATGTTAACAATATATGTTAAAATATCAGTAACAATAATAACTTAGTGCATGGCATTAATTTTAACAGGAAAGGATAAAAATGGGGAAATTTCTTTAAACTACCACTGATTTTTTGTTATTATTGTTAAATCTCTTTTATATAGAACAGGCAGTGCCAGATTTTAAATTTTTGCTTTTTATTTATAAAAAAGAAATATCTACCTCCTCCAAACATGTACATCTGTTTCTAATGCAAATAGCAAATCGGTGAGAAGCCGTTGATGCATTGGAGACCATTTAAACTCAGGAATACGGAACATTGTAGTACGTGGACCCGGGCTGAACTGGCGCCGCTGTTCCTCAGTCATGGGCATTCCTCGAAATCCTAAATCAACTCGGAGATCTCGGTCTTGTTGGGTGATAGACCGACCCTGAACAGCCTAAAGAAAGAAAAGGTGAACTTTTGTGGAGTACAAAAGAAATACCTCATTTCAAAATGAAACAGTGAGTAAAGTGAGTGAGTAAAGCTTTTACATATGACTTTAGTAAGTTAATATATTTCACATATATTATTCATATGGTAATTCCCTGCATAGGAACCTTTTTGAGCTGAAAAATCTACCCTTATTGCTTCTGTTTTACTACTGCAGAAACTGGGCAAGGTATTCATATACCTAAGATTAACACAAAAAAAGTTCACATTGAAAACTATATCCTCTTTACTCTGTTATGAGGTTATCTACATTAAACCACATTACTACCTTAAGGAAATGAGTATATATGAAGTGAAGAATACTGGATTTATGCCATCAACTAATTGTAACTGAAATGCAACATTAGAAGAAATATTACTTGAACAGATTCAAATTAACTTCAAAGTCTTTTTCACTCACAATACTTCAATTCTAAACAACAAATGCATTTGATAAGTTAGAAAACAAACTAGAAAAATGCCTATGAACTCCAAATGAAAAACAGGCAATCCTAGTGTGTTCAACAGGCAAGCTTACCATCCAATAAACAATGCACCATGTTTTCCTTTATTTTACACCTGCACCTAATTCAGTAACCCCATCCCCTGCCAATTATCACTGCAGTGCAATTGCCACAAAATTGGCAGTTAGAAAACAAATAAAAATACCTTTCCCACAAACAGATTATTAAGGATTCTTATTGGAGTACAAAGACACCAGTAAGGCATGGTTTACTCTTTATAACTAATGGAAACACATTAAATTTATCTTCGATGACATTAAAAGGCAAGTGGAACACACAGAGGACAACAAAGCCCAAATCATTAAGGGTAAAAGTATTACCATAATGTCTTAAACTCATAACCATAAAGTATTGTTTAGCCTAGAAAACATGGAAGGAGTCATAACTTAAGGCTCACCAATTAAAATCCGTATCAGAAAACGTCATCTGTTTTTAATTTTACTCCGGTGAGGACAAAACTGAAGCACTAACATTTCCTAACCACCATGCCTAAGTTTTCTCATAACAAATTCCGGAATCTACGTGGTTATAAAAAAAAAAATTCTCACTGCCCATAATTCTAACTTTTCTCAGCCATATTACCTACCTCACAGGGTTGTTGTGAGGATTAAATCTGAAAATACATAGCACAGTGCCTGGAACATAGTAGGCACTTGATAAATAACAGTTCCCTTTTCCCTTCCCCTTCATTTATCAGTTCAATCTGGGCTCCAAGTCCTCCTTTCTATAATCCACAGAACAGGGTTGGGCCTGAAGCTTAAAAGGTTAAAATTAATCAAGTATTCAGAATGAAGATCTCAAGTACAAAATGTGTAAATGTAGTCACAGTCATAAAATGTTAGAACTGGTAGAGACCTTAAAGGTCACATTTTAATCTAGTACAAACTCTTGTACTGTATAAGGAAACTTAGGCCCAGAGAGGTTGAACAAAGTTACACAGAAGAATGTGGCAGAGTTGGAAATATAATTCAGATATTTTAATTTCTTTATATATATGCAACCATACTACTCAATTCCATAAATTACTATTATACCATAATTGAATACAAATATGGTGTAATGGGTAAGAAATTTACTCTGCTTTCATGCTAACAATTCAATATCTATCCAATGCATTTTTGTTTATTTGTAGAAATTATATAAGATAGCTTACTTGTGTCGTAGCAGTTGTCTGGATTTTTCGTATTTCCTTTCCTGATTCTTTGCCATCATCAGATCTCTCAGTATCTGAAATTATACTTCCTGCATCAATATTTGGTACAATTTTGCTACCAGTAGACTCAGTTTCCAGTGTTGTAGCAGTCATTTCAGCATACTCTAACCCCTTAGTCGATGATGCTAAATCTCTTTCAGAAATACTACTCATTCCATCTGAAGTTGTATGGATTTTGAATTCTTTTTCTTCTATTATACTTGATGCACAAGTTAAGTCTACACTACCGGTCATATGAGCAAGCAATCCAAGATCATCACTAACACCAAGATGTACTTGAGAGTCCTGAATATTTGGAATAATGTGATTGCTAGAAAGTTCAGGAAGGAGTTTCTCCTCCTGTTTGGGTATTTTATCAAAGAGAAATGATGTGCTACTATTGGGAAGTTCCTCTTTCTCATCTGCTAATGTTATCAATGGGCCATTATCCTTTTCTTCATTTTTTTTAATGATACCAACACTTCCATGTACATTGTTCTGGAGTTTCTCAACAGCAGCACTATATACATTATCCAACAAAGATTCAACCTCCACGAGAGCACCATTCTCTCCACCTACTAACGTCTCTGGTGATAAATCCATATCATCAAGCTTTACTTCTGTTGCTTCCACTTTCTCTGCTTTTATATCGACTAAAAGATCATGCACTTCCACATGTACACCACTTCCCGGTCTATCTGAACTTCCAAGAATATCATCTGACACTTTTGTGGACATAAGTAAGTCTCGAGTATCTGTGCTGACAGGATAATCTGTCTCACTTTCTGGACTCTGGCTTTGCGAAAGATCTTCTATCTCTCGAATTTCCATTCCACCTTTTGCTCCTGTTGTCTGTGATGAAAGACCAGAGATGGTGCTCACATTGCCTTTCTTTCCCTTTTTAATGTTTTCCTCTTCTTGTCTCTGATATTCTTCATACATTTTGGCTAGGTATTCCTTGTGTGCTTCATAAGTGACCTTAAGAATAAGTAAAGCAAACATTAAGGCATTCCGTATGTATCAAAAAGAAAAAAATAAAATGATGGCAATAGCAAAAATAGTGCTAAGTTTAAGCTTTCTAATTTTACACATGTTAATCCTAAAACAAGTGCTTAGTTTCCTTAAATAATTGGAAATAATCAACAAATATAGCTACATATAATTTATCATACATGACTTGCCCAAAAATCACATAGGTAAGCCAGCCATATTAAAAAGTTTTTTTAAGCTAAGTATTTCAATGTTACCCTAATATGCCAATTAACTTCCACACATTTACTTAAGCTTAACCAGAGAAATGGTAGCTAACAATATACAATATCCAAAATACTATTACTACAACAGTTTTAACCATCCATTGCTCATATGTGAACCTACTGCGACAACTGAGGCTAAAAAATTCAAACATATCTAAAAATATATACATTTATAAACTGTTAAAACACCACAGTTTTATTCTTATGTAGGGTACTATGAATTTGCTACTTTACATAGGCTTGTTTAGGAGACCCGGGAAATATACTTTTTAGACAAAGACTTGCAATGTCTTTTTCTTTGCTGTTTTCAAATTTGTTAAAGCAATGCTAAACGTGAGGTGTCAGTATATTACAAAATGGGAATTTATAACAGAAATAAAAGGTCTTCTAAAGTTTTTTAAAAGTTCGAAATCCTTGGGGCCGGGCGCGGTGGCTCACGCCTGTAATCCTAGGACTCTGGGAGGCCGAGGCGGGTGGATTACTTGAGCTCAGGAGTTCGAAACCAGCCTGAGCAAGAGCGAGACCCCGTCTCTACTAAAAATAGAAAGAAATTCATCAGACAACTAAAAATATACAGAAAAAATTAGCCGGGCATGGTGGCACATGCCTGTAGTCCCAGCTACTTGGGAGGCTGAGGCAGTAGGATCGCTTGAGCCCAGGAGTCTGAGGTTGCTGTGAGCTAGGCTGACACCACGGCACTCACTCTAGCCAGGGCAACAGAGTGAGACTCTGTCTCAAAAAAAAAAAAAAAAAAAAAAGTTCGAAATCCTTCCTGATAGACAGGTAATATTAATTTGTATTTAAATGATAGGGTAACAGAATTTTAGAGAGAGGGACTTTCCTTTAAAGATTATCATAACATAAAAACCCCCTTCATGTCACAGAAGAAGAAAGCAAGTCCCAAAAGTGGGGGTTGGCAACCTATGGCCCATGGGCCAAATCTAATGATCATCTGTTTTGGTAAATAAAGTTTTATCACAACAAAGCCATGTTCATTCATTTACATATTTCTATGGAAGCTTTCACACTATTCAGCAGAGCTAAGTTGTTGCACCAGAGGTTGCACAGCCCACACAGCCTAAAATATTTACTATCTATCCCCTTCAAAAAAATGTTAACCCCTGTTCAAAAGGATTAAATGAATCTCCTAAAATCACAAAACTCAATTATGGCATAGACTGGATTAAAAGCCAACCTTCTAATACTCATGCTTCTATGATGCTACATGACGAAAAATCACAATTCTGAATTTCCAGAATCTAATGTGTACATATTTTACATTTTAAATCACTATTTCATTTTACCAAAGGACAAATATTTAAATTATAGACACATAGTCTTAAGATTAAAAATAAAGAAAAGATAATGTAATCAGAAATACCACTAAACTTAAACACTTTAAATGTATTTATGATGCGCTCAGAAATGTAAAAATATTCTGACTACTTTAAAAATGTCTTAAAAAGCATATTTCAGAGACTATTCCATGAAATATTCTGCTTTGTTAAAAGAGCAATCGACTCAGATTCAAGTTCTCAGATCTGCTATAAAATAGATATGTGTCACCTTTGGGTCCAAAATTCCTGATTTATAAACTTGGGGGTTGAATTAAATGATCTAAAATATTCAAGTTCTAAGAATCTATGAACAGAGGGAGGAAAAACAGAAAAGAGAAAAGTGGGAAAAGTGGGATAAAGAAATCTGCCAAAATCTAAAATGCCCACAAGATGGCAGCAGAGAAGTGTTTATAGCCATTTAATCCACTGATGAAACCCTGATGAAACAAAATGTTAAATCCCTTGTTACCTTGGAATGGGCTATTGAGAGCGTATCCACCCAGACTCTCCAGCCTCCCCATTCATATTTTATTGCGTGATACAAAAGAATCCGAAAGATATTGTAGACCATCTCAGTAATCTTCTGTTCCTCAGAATTTTTAGGATTAATATAGCCAAGAGAAAACATCCAATCCTGCCACACTGAACACTGCAATAAGCATCTAAGGGAGAAAAAGATCTCATCAAAAATACCTAAATTAAATTAGAATTTACTCTTTTGAAATTTAGAGAAATTAGTGAAAATATGATCTGATGACCTAGGCAAAGCAAAGTACACAGACACTCTGCACATTCTATATGCTATACCTGGAGTGACTTTCCCCCATTTCTCTACCTGGAAAAGTTCTAATGATCATTCAAAATCACTTCCCTAACTCTTCCAGTCAGATTTATTGTTTCTCTACTATCTCATCAGCTTTAGCACTCATCATGCACTCAAGACATTACAAATTAATCATTGCTTTATGATTGTCTTTCTCACTGGACTGTACTAAGACTATATACTAAGACTTCCTTGTGCAGTACAGTGTTTTAAACACAACAGATAATCAATCAATATATGTTCAATTAAAGACTCAGGAAATGACTACCACAGAGTTCATGGCCTTAGAATCTATCCTATGTCCTAGCTAATCAGCTCAAAAATGCATGACAATAATCAGCCATACGACTAACTTGGGGGAAAAGCATAGATGAATATGGGCAAATCTAACACAATTACAATTAAAAGTACTGTTCGTGACAGGTCCCACTGAAAGGAACAGTGCATTTTAAAGAAAGTTTTGTGTATAGGTATATTCACATACGCAATTAAAATATAATACCCATATTATAAAATAAGATCATATAAAAATAAATAGAATTATATTGAATATAGATTTTTATCAAAGAAACATGTAATGCCTTTCCTAATGATTAAAAGTATTGAGCAATATGGGAAAGATTTGAAATTTTTTATTTGAAAGACTGAAAATTAAGGAGAGAAAAAGATTAATTATAGAACAGAGTTTTGCTATAATATTCAAATTGCTTACCTTCTATTTTCTCGGCTATTACTAAAAAGTTTTATCATGTCAGATAAAAATAAACGACGAACTTCCATCAGTTCTGCACTTGGTGTAGAGTTTTTTAACAAAGTTGCCACCACCTTAAGAATCACTGTAAACAAACAAAAAAAAAACTTGAAGATTTATAACCATATCACATTTTCAACTCAAAAAGAATTTACTAATTTTCAACTAAATACTTGGCACTATTATACTTGAGTTTTACGTGTCATTAACTAAGTAAATACCATAATGATTTAGGGGTTTGAAAAGTTTTGATTTAGTCTTAGATGTTGCCATGTTACTATTACCACATTACAATAAAGAACTGCCATTTGCTCACTTGGATTCTGAATTTTCACTGTAGAATCTGGCTCTGGATGTGGTTTGTGTACAACTTGAGTACACACTTGCTCTGTCAAGATCTGAAAGATGAAGAATTTGAACTTCATTTAGAAAATGATTTAAATCATAATTACAAAATATACAAAGAAACTGCAAAAACATAAATTCAGTTCAGATCAAAAGGATCATCTCTTCTAAGAGACTTTCTAATGAATTCCATACACTTCTAAACTTTTTAACTCCGTATTCCTCAAATTTTGTTTATAATAGATAGAGACAAAACTAGAACCAATTTCTATGGAAGGAAATATTAATTAGCAAATCCATTAGTTTATTCTATTTGAAATACCCTTTCAGTATCCATCTTTAATATACCCATGTTGTGAATTACAAACATTTGATTCTTTTTATTATCATTAATTAAAATAAAAGACATAAGAAAATAATGTTTTAGCTTGGGTCTCTACTTCAAAATGAAGTGTGACAAAGAAAAGTTCTTCTTAACAATGTGGCTCACTGTCATTTACTGATGAGTGGTTTTTTAAAAATTTCTTTCAAATAACAAAAAATGGCAACAGGAGACCAAATAAAAGACAGAATTCTAAAACATTTACTAACTTTTCCACTAAAATGTAGGCTCTACAAAAATAGGATTTTGTATATCTTCTTCCCTGTTACATTCCAGTGATTAGCACTGGGACCTGATGTACTGCCAGTACTCAATAAATATTTGTTAAATCAAAGAGTGGATAAATGAATTATATATAAAAAATGTATGTATGACTATTCACTATATTTTAGGTCTTAGCTTGTATATACCTGTACTCTTACATACATATAAACCTAATAAGGCTATATTTAATACAGACTTCATTTTATATCAGTGGTTTAATTCCCGTTTAGCCTTAACACATACAAGAACAAAAACTACGGCAAAATTATAAACATTAGCTAAAAAGCCAATTGTACATAGCTATATTATGAAAGTTAAGGGAGAAAGTAAGTTAAGAAACAAGGAT
Source organism: Indri indri (assembly GCA_004363605.1). Classification (NCBI taxonomy): domain Eukaryota; kingdom Metazoa; phylum Chordata; class Mammalia; order Primates; family Indriidae; genus Indri; species Indri indri. The sequence goes on along the minus strand of RJWJ010000381.1, from coordinate 197,049 downwards.
GGTCCCTTCTGACTAGAAAAGGACCATAACATTCAGAAGTGTCATTTTTCTTCCCTTTCTGCTTAGACTAAGAGGAAATTTATACAGTTATATTAGGAATGTACATCAAAAGGTATTGACTTGAAATAAAAGTTGACCTACTATTACTTAAGTAACAAATATAGGGCAAAATTACCCCTATTCCCCTCATTCCCATATTTTTGTTGAAACTAAACACTTTATAACTACAACTAAGCAGTGCCTCAGAATTTTCTGAACAGAGCACCCTCGACATTCACTCCTAATCAAATAAAACTGATACATGAAATAAAATTTCTTTGAAAACCACATATACTAAAGAGCAGTCAATTAGTGGTTGGTATATACCTACAAGGAGTTTTCACATCAATCTATCCCAAAGACCCCAGTGTGTACCTACAACTCAGTGGACAAGATCCCAGAAAATTCTTTTTACAAATAAGGGATTCAAAATAACTTCAGACAAGCTTGAAGAAAACCAGGCCATACTCTTCCATGATAGAGAAGAGTCAAAACTTTCTCAATTGAAAGAGAAAAAATCACACTGCACAGGAAACAAAAGCATCACCAGTTTTTACAGTGTTGTCTTTTTAAGTCCTTATTTTATCATCTAACAATGAAGGGAATAATTACTTGGCCTATCTAATAAAGCTGCCAGGAAGATTAAATAAAGCTCTATAAGTGAAAGTGCTTTGAAAACTATAACACATTCAAATATAAGAGCTTTTATTAAAATTACAAATATATATTTAGAAATTCAATTCAGCATGCATTTATTAAGAACCATTTATGTGCCCACATTCTGCTAAATGTTTGGAGATGGGAAATAAGTTGCTAGGTGGAACTATATTTCTAGCAGCAATTTACTTAATTATCCCTCTGGAGACAGGCATAAATGCATGCCCCTATTAAGTAATAAAACATGGTAGGCTGTTATTAAGAACCTATGTGAGCTTAAAAAGTGGGGAGGGAAATAATGAGATATAAATAAGGAGAGATAAATATAGATATAAACATTTTAATGAAAGGACGGGACTCAAGATGGGCCCTAAAGGCTTGACTGGACTTGGTAAGAGATATGCCAAGTAAGTAACCCCTGCCCCCCACCAAAACAAAATAAATAGTAAGGAGGTTCAGAGCCAGATATGGACAAGAAAGCAAATTTGTATTTAACACATATAGCACATCTCAATTCACACTAGCCTCATTTTAAGTATTCAACTGCCACAATTGCCTACTGGCTATAACACAGGCATTGAAGAGGGAAGGAAAGAACAATGAATCATAACCAAAGGGTAACTTGATGAATATGCTATTTATACACACAGACCTGAGCCCAGCATTATACATGTAAATTTCACTTTATAAATGGAATTATTTTATAATTCATTTGTTACAGAAAGACTTTGGGCATAAGCAGGGGCTACTGCAGCTTTCTTTCTGACGCACCCACTTCCTGGCTTCATTATACAAAAATCGTTTTGCAGTATTAGTAGGCTCAACTTTTTGAGACGCGAGTGGTGAAAATGGCAAATTATTGAACCTACCATTATATCTAAGTACCACTGTAAGTATTTGGGTCAGAGAATCTTTACAGGTTTGGACAAACTACCTAACTTTTTGACTCTTAGTTTCTTTACCCATGAAAAGAAAGTTTGAATAATATGATATCTAATATACTGCTGAGATTCTATAATTTTAATTAAAAAGTCTTATTATGAAGTACTTAGTTTTAAAGTTGACAACTCATAAAATAACTTGTGCTCAAAAATTGTTTTACTGTTACAGAAACAGTTAAAGTTACTAAAAAACATGTTTTCCTTTAAATCAATTAATTATTTCTATAAGAAACTGAGCTCCTCAGGTTCTACTGTCACGCACCTGTCTACCTCTGTCTACACTACGTGTTTCACTAAATCAAGGGAGAAGTATGCAAAAAGAAGCTATAAAACAGAAATAGTATCACAATACTTATTAATAATAAAATAATGAATCATATTGTTGAGATCTATAAGTACCTAACCATAAAAATCTAGTTGTTATGTCTTCAGAAAACATATTCTAAAATCTAACAAATAATTCGTAAGGGTTTTAGGAAGTGCTGCAAATCATTAACAAAAGAAAGCATAATTATTCATAATTTATAGTGGAAGTCAAAAGCAAAACTAAAGATACAAATAAAATTTAAAGAAACAAATTGTACAAATATCGCAACTCCTAAAAAATATGTACATAAAAATAGCTTTGAGTGATTTCAAAGAGAGGTCCATTAAAGCCAACTTTATATTACCTACAGAATAAATTCTCCTCGGAAAGTAGGACACAGGGATATTTCCTTAATAACTTTTTGGTTTTCAGAATAATTAAGACATCTTTTTATATCTTCATAACTTATACAATGTTGTTTGATATATCCTGCTAAAAGTCTAAATGACTTTATGCCTTAATATTTGTTTACTATATTTTAGGCATCTTATCAGACTTAAAAGTTTTAAAGATCACTATGACATCATCATTATCCTACTAGGACTTCAAAACACTTTGCTAAAATAATAAATAATCAATTCTTTTCTATTCTATTTTAAAATATCATTAGCAACACCATAGATTTTGACATAGTTCTTTACTATTTCTGGACTTGATTTACACCTTCCTAGAGTTGTAGGGACATTTAATTTATTTTGATACACTGCTGGGGTTAGGACAATTTCCCCAAACCAAGAAAAGAAAATGAAAATTAAGAAAAGGTGTCCCACTCTGGATAATCAACCAACTAATTCCTGCTAAGAGTGCAGGACTGGTTGATGCTCACAAGGCGAATTAAAACCAAACTGCAAGTCTTGAAGCTGTTTGCCTTTTTAAGTTAAATTTCATTTACTATGTTAATGAAAATTTAAGTGGATACCTATCACATGAGCTTTAATTTTTTGCAAGTAGATGTCACCCACCAAAATGATGCAATTTTTAAACTCTGGTGAACAAGAAATGAATTAAATGTCACTTTGATAATACAATTTGTTGTGTCTATAGTATTCAAGCTTAAGCTGAAGATCCTTTCTACTATTTTGTGGGATCAATAGTGCTGACCAATCATTTATCATCTTTCTTTTTATGGCTTTGTGTATACTTACATTAACTTTTCTTGTTAGAATATGAGTTCTTTATGAACTCAGGGTCATTCAAAATTATCAATTTTGAACGTATCAATTAGCCATGATTATTATTCTATTTTAAAAACAGATATTACCAAATTGGTCAGACAGAGGCCCTGTAAGTTGATTCCTTCATCATTACAGGACCTCTGGAGGATCCAAACTTATTCTGACTTTTCTTCACTCTAAGAGTCAGCAGCAACTTGGCTTTGTTTTGCGTAGAATATCATTAGAGACCAAATCTGGATGCTAGGAGTACACATGAGTGCAGGTGTAGGTAAAAATGCTGCTGCACTTGTTGTTGAGTCACTTTTCAGGAAGACTAATGGCAATACATATGTGTGTATACATACACATGACATTTTCTTATTTTAAGGTTAGGAGTACACAGTGGTTTTTCAAATTCAACATATTGTGTGATGATGCTATACTGTTATTTTAATATAAAGTTTCATTGACTACACAGACTTTCTACTCTATTGTCAAATAATAGGTCAAAACAAGCAGAGGATCAGAAATTCACCTAGGTAAAACACTGATTAAAATACTTATATTGCCATCATTGACCAAAGCAATTATCAGGTCAAAAAAAAGACACAAACACAAGTTCATCAATATTACACACTAGCATTCAGAAACATAATCTGATATTTTAAGCAAGGTTTTGATTCAGGGGAGGGTTTAATGCTGTCACTTGTAGGTAAATTCTGACATTGTTGCCTTATGCATATATATTATAGAACTTGCCTATTTTGTGACCATTTATTAGTGATATGACATAGAGCAAATTATTTAACCTGTGAGTCTCAGTTTGTCTGTTTTAAAAGGCAATAAAAATACCAGTATCATAGGGTGGTTGTAAGATCTGATATATTAATAATATATATAAAGAAGATGATTGTCCTAAGAAGTACCCAATAAAAGGGAGTTACTATTAGGGAAATATAATATCAGATTCAAGAAAGGAAATGACTCACCATACTCTACATAGAGTAGGCCATTCTATTAGAGCTTATTCAGTTCTATAGACCAAATATTAAAGCAATACTAAAAAATTGCTATAATTTAAAAAGGCATTGCTCTGGAGGCTAGAGTCTAGAAATCACATGATTTGAGGAAAGATTGACACAAAGTGGGAATATTAAGGTCAGAAATGAAAAAAATCAGAGTGGCTAAAAGGTTTCTTCATTTACCAAAGAGCAGCCACTCTTAAATTTTACTGATGAGAATATAAAACAGAGGAAAATGAAATAAAATAGTTAAAAATAATGTTACAGACCAGGGATCAGAAAACTATGATCTGTGAGCCAAATCTGGCCTGCCACCTGGTTTTACTGGAACACAGACCATTTGGTTCATACTGTCCACAGCTGCTTCTGCGTTGCAATTATAAAGCGGAGAAGCTGTGACAGACACCATATAGCCCACAAAGCCTACAATATTTACTATCTGTCCCTTCACCAGAAAAGTTTGCCCTCCCCAGCTATAGATGAATATTTTGTAATAAACGTATTTGCAATATATTGTTAAGTGCAAAAAGGACACAAAATTATTTGTAGGATATTTTATGAGTTACGTGTGAAGGTTGAGAAGAAAATTACATATATTTCACTTTTAAATTAAGAATTAATGGAGATACTAATGGGTAAATTTTATTTTTGTGCTTTTCTATATTTTCCACATTTTTATAATGAATGCCTATTAATTCTGATGTCAGATTAAAATAACGGTTTTTAATAAAAGAGCAACGGAGGGGAGTTACATTTCTCTGAGTTGCTGTAGAGCAACTTTTTATATAAAAAGGTCAGATAGTAAGTATTTTAGGTTTTGTGGGTCATATAGTCTCTATTACAACTACTCAATTCTTTCATTGTAGTATGAAGTCACCCACGGACTACGCATAAATGAATGAGCATGGCTATGTTCCAGTAAAACTTCAATATTTATAGACACTGAAATTTGAAATTCACATCATCTAACACACCCCAAAATATTCTTTCCCCCTACCCCATCATTTAAAAATGTAAAAACTATCCCGTTTGAGGGCTATGTAAAATCTGGACTTGAGCTGGTCTGGCCCGTGGCTTATATGAAAATACTGTAGTCTTACAGAAGTTTGAATTTGTCACATATTAATTCAAAGTTGTAATGTAATTCCATTCAGAATCACAGTATCTGCCTTCCTCAATGTCTTTCATTTTCATTTTTTTAAATTTTTGTGAAGAAATCTGCAATGATAAGAAACTGTTTTATATTTTCTAATGACTGCTTTTCTGAGTCAGGAATATTATTATGCATGTTTAGTAATATCTATGAGTATTCTTTTTTTTTTTTTCTGAGACAGAGTCTTGCTTTGTTGCCCGGGCTAGAGTGAGTGCCATGGCGTCAGCCTAGCTCACAGCAACCTCAAACTCCAGAGCTCAAGCAATCCTTCTGCCTCAGTCTCCTGAGTAGCTGGGACTACAGGCATGCGCCACCATGCCCGGCTAATTTTTACATATATACATATTTTTTTTTAGTTGTCCAGCTAATTTCTTTCTATTTTTTTTAGTAGAGACGGGGTCTCGCTCTTGCTCAGGCTGGTCTCGAACTCCTGAGCTTAAACGATCCGCCCACCTCGGCCTCCCAGAGTGCTAGGCTTACAGGCATGAGCCACCGTGCCCGGCCTATGAGTATTCTTTTAGTGTGACTATAATGGCCTTGTATAACAGACACAAACATTGCTGTCTAAATCTATAAAAAAAAAAACAAAACAATCTCTACTCCACCATATTTCAAAGTGTGAGATTAGAAATCCACTTTTCGTTTTATTTTGATGTATTTTAAAAAACAAAACTTATGTTCAGCAATACACATGGTGCGTGAAACACTACTGAGTTATTGAATCACTGTGATTCCTAGTGTGCCAAGAAAGAATGCAAAGTGATTAGAACATGAGAAACATTTTTGTTGCAACTGTCTGTGGTTGTGGCACAAAAGTAGCCATAGACAACCTCAACAAATGAGTGTGGCACTATTCCAATAAAACTACAGACACTGAAATTGAAAATCATTTGCATTTTATATGTCTTGTATTATTGTTCTTTTGATTATGTTCCCCATTTACAAAAACAAGCCTTAGCTTGAAGGCATACAATAATGGATATTGGTAGTTTGCCAATCCTTGCACTAGAGAAAAGAACTAGGACCACTGAAGATCAGTTATAAGAAAGTAGAATTAAAGTTTTAATATAAGGAAATATTCCTAATATTTTACTGGCATTTAAAAAATAAAACAGCTACTTCATGAGGCAATACACGCATTTCACAGAAAATACTGAACCCAAAGCTATATGACCATCCGTTAGAAGTGATGAGAAAGGGACTTCTAAACTGAAATGGTAAGATCTAAAGATTCTTCCAGATATCATTTTTACAAATAATTTTTACCTACATTTTATACCATTATCAACTCTTGCTTTAATGTTGGTAGTTGCAAGATATCAGAAGCAGAAAGAGAGACAGGGAGAGACAGGGAGATAGAGATGGGGACGGGGAGGTGGGGATGGGAAGTAGAATTAATATGTAACACATAATGGGTGCCGTTTATGTGAGAAAGACTGTGTGAAGCCAGTCAGCCAACCCACACTCAAAGAAAAGCTCTTAAATCAACATGAAAAGATTGGCAAATAATTGTACATGGATATGTTTTAAAATAAATTTTAAAAATAAGGTATGTATTCATCTTTTTTTAATGATTTCAGCTTTAACTATCTTTTTAGATTAACTAGATTTGAGACCAACTAGTGATCTCAATCGCATAGATTATGAAGGTTTCCATTGTATACACTTAAAATTTTTGTCACACATTTTTCATTTTTACCTCATAAAGTGTGTTGTATGTAGTGACAGTCACAGTGTTCGTATGCAACATCAGCCTTTCTCCAAGAAGAGTGAAAAGACTATGGGTGTGCATAATTTCGACTTTTCTCCTAGAAAGAAGGGGGAAAAAAACACCATGAAACACGCCAGATTCTCTGATCACATAACTTTTGGATAAGAAAGTGCAATTTGTAAACAGATATAGAATTATGTAATTGTTTTTATGAAGTTCCCCTTACAAAAAGAAAATAACAGCTTATAACACAGACATCTTCTAAAGTTCCAAGACTATTAAATACTTCTAAAATAAAATATCTGTATAAACAAAAATGTGATATATACAAATTACAGAATATTATATAATTGTTGATGATTATTATTTTCAAATTTCTAATAACTATTTGGAAGTTACTTTTATTGGGTTACAATATTAGTTTCTTCTAACACAGAGACCTCATAATTTTTAAATCATTTCTGTCCAAATCCAAAGTCTGTAAAATAGTCTGTAACAAATCATAACATCGAGAATCTAAAATTATGTTTAAAAGTGAATACTCTAACCTTAATGTGGGTCATAAAGCAAACTAATTCTACATAAGTAAAGAGGACTCATTATTGCTTGTATTTTTTGTCTACCAATGGATTAAAGATAACACAAAATAGCTTTTACTTACTGTTGGTTGATTTAACTGTTTCTATCCCACACCAACAATTGGAATAGAAAGTCCTATTAAAGGCCTTCTGGAATACTTAGCTCTAGCTCAGGTAATTACTATATGCCTCTCATTTGTGACACTTAGAATTCAAGATCTGGATCTTCTTGTCTCCCAAATGGTGGCATTAAGGTATGAATACCTTTTACCAGCAGCTTTACCAACTCCATGTATCATTTCTTTCTTTGATTTCCTATTGTTTTCTGTTTGCATGTGGCAACTGTGATATAGTCTGACAATAAAATTGTCAAATTCTTATTCCTTTCTTCCTGGGTCCACAGCTATATTACATTTCCAGCCTTTCTTACAGCTAGGTGTGGCCATTTACCTGAGTTCTAGCCAATAAAATGTAAACAGAAAAGATGTGAACTATTTTTAGGTCCAGCCCATAGAAAAAGTACTCATGCACATCTTTCATGTGCCTTCCCCAAGCCAGCCACACAGGAGCCATATGATGAAGACAATGGAGCCACACGATGAAAGAAATGCCTGGGTCTCTAAATCACTGCTTACAAGAGAATCACCTACTGAGGAAAACCTATTTGGATTTTAAGTAAACAAGAAAGAAACTACTAGCTTGATAAGTGACTGGAATTTCACTACCTTTTACAGTGATTGTTACCATAATACAGAAATCAAATGATAAACCATTTATCAGGGTACCATTCACCTGTAAATCCTCTCTTCTACCAGAGGTCAGGCTCCAAAATCCACATTCCACAACAAAAGACAGAGGACAGCTGGTCCCCTCACCCAAATCTCCTCAGTCCAGGGAGAAAAACAACAAAATTACCTAAACTCACAAGGAAGACAGGGCATTTGTCCTGTGGCTGCATTTGCAAAGCACTTCAATAAGACTGAAAAGGGTCCAACTGGCCATTAAAAAACAAGACTAATGGACATTATGAGATTATGGAGGAGAAGGCTTAAGTCTCTTCCAATTCAAGCCACATTCAAGAAAAGGAGGCCTGAAAGTTCCATTTGCTCCCAATCAGAAATAAGCAAATGCCAAAGCATTGCCCTTGAGACATCTCTCTGCTACAAGGAGCTGGTAAAACCTACATCTAAATTAGGCAATCTGGAATTTAGAATAATCTCTTAAATGTACCTCTACAACTTCAGCTACCAAAGAAATTCATGCCCTCTTGATTATCTTCTCTTGCAATGTAAATGTTTACACAGATGTTTAATTCTAGCTTTGGGGGGAATTTCAAGATACTGTGCATACACCAGGAAAGAGATGGGTCAACTTAATTCTGCGGTTTACCTTAAAACAATACTTTCCAATAAATTTTGCTGCAGAGCAGTCAAGAGATGACCAAAATGCCATCCATCACATTGGGCAGGTAATGGGTGCACTGGCCCTGTACACCACATGATTTTGTTTCCCACAGGACTTCTAATGAAATACCGAGCTCTATGGATTCAGTTCCGGTAGGATATTTACTGGAAAAACTAACACTGTAAACATGTTTACCTTTCAGACCTAAATAGACTTCAGTTTTTAGTGCCTATTTGCTTTACATCTTGAATTTTACAGGATTTCTGCCCACTTGGATCAAGAGTGTAATCTATTTTTTCAAAAGAATAACTTTTTATTCATGCAAATTACAGATTTATAAGCTTACTAAAACATTCCACTGAAATGTATTCCAATTTCTTGTAACACAAAATAACCTTTTCTTTTTGAATGGTTAAGAAATGCTTCCTATAACAAATTCAGAGAGTATGTGAAAACAGTAAAAAAAGAAAAGAAAACCCATAATTCCAGACATAATCATTATGAATATCAGTTTATGTTCTTTCAGATTAATTACTATATACATAAATCTATAGATGACAGATAGATATAAACATCAATACAATGGAAATTGTTCTATATAATGTAATTTGTAGCTTGTTTCCCTTAAATCAACAATATATTGTGTCCTTTTCAGTGTCATTAAAAATAGCTGATAATAAAAATGTAGCATAATTAATTTATCCATTCACTACTGTTAGCCATTTATGTTATGTCCAAGTTTGTTTCCTACCATAAACAAATTTTCCTTTAGGTAAACCTTTGGGCATATCCATGGTTATTTCCTTAGGATAAATTCTTACAACTGAAATGATCAGGTTAAAAGCTTTTATTTTAATATTTTATGAGACTTTGCTAAACTGACCTCTAAAAATATGTACATTCATATTTCTACCATTAAGGTACACATGCCTTTTACCAGCAGCTTTACCAACTCTATGTATAATAATAATCATAAAAATAGTCACTATGGTATATAAAAAGTAGATGTTATTTTCAATTGCAAGAAATGCTGATACACGTTCATAAGTTATTTTTACCATTTATACTACTTCTAAGAACTGCCTGATACTGTCCTGGGACCACTTTTTTCTCTGTGTGGTCATCTTTTTCCTACTGGTTATAAAAACCCTAATAAGATAAAGGAAATTCTTCCTTTATCAAATAATTGACAAGTATTTTTCACTTTTTGAATTTCAAAGGCTTTATGGCATAGAGAGGTTTTTTGTTTTCTTGAATAAAATCTATCAAGCTTCAACTTTGTCATTTCTACATTTGGAGTTAATATTAGAAAGATGACCTATATCTAGTAATCAGTTAATAATCATTATTTCTCTTACAGCTTTTTAAATGATGTTTACTTTAACTCATTTTTCGTAATAATTACTTAATTATGTTAAATGATACACAACATAGAAATTTAAGCAGTGTAGGGAAATACAAAGCATAAGTTTTAAAATTCCACTACCCAAAAGTAACACAATAAATAATAATAAACATTAAAACTCTTCATGGAGAAGGAGTGAGAAAGGAGAAGGGAAGGGAGAGAGAATAAGGAAGAAAGGATAGAAGAAATCCACACTCAATTTTATTTTAAATAAAAAGCAACAAATGCAATTTTACTCAGAAAAAAAGAAATGGATGGGAAACTGAAAAAAAAACTTCAGATATTTTATTTGATTACATTACTTTATAATTTACTGAGACTTGTTTTACGTTTTACACACTAACACACAATACATTCTAGCCAATGTCGCATATGTACTTGAAATCTATTTTGCTGGCTTTAGGTGGAGGATTCTATAAATTCAAATATATTAACTAATAGGATATTGAACAGGGGAGGTGAAATCAGGCTTTCATTATTAGTTATTGAAAGAGAATGCTGCTAACATTTCACTACTAAATAGGACTGTGGTAAGTTTGGGGTAGATATATGTTACCAGGTTAAAGAAATTTTTTTCTATCTGTGGCTTGCTAAGAATTTTTATGATGAATGGGTGCTGAATTTTATCAAAAATTTTTGTACCCATTATTATAATTATTTAGCTATTCTCCTTTGTTAATAAGGAGATTATGTGAAAAGATGTCTTGATGGTAAACCACCTTTGCATTCTATAACTACCCTCAACTTGGTTATGATGTATACTTTAAAAACCAGTAACTAATAGATTTATGCTAAAGGGAAATTGGCCATAAATTTCCTTTAATTTATAACCCACATCCAATTTTGGTATAAAGGTTGTGCTAATTTCATTGTATGAAATATTAACCCATTCTTTCTTTATCTAGCCAGTCAATGGAAAGTATTTTATAAATGAATAAAACAGCTTTTTGCCTTACTCTTACTCTGTTTAATAGTCTTGCTTTCTGTTTCCTTAGTTTCTTCCCTTCATTATTTCTTTCCTTTTGCCTTCTTAGGCTGACAATTAATGAGGTAAGCATACATGAGAACCTATAAAATGAAAAGCCAAAATACCTTTCTACTTTTAATATAAATATTTACAGCTATAACTTGTTTTCAGTACGATATAGGCCAAATCTCATATGTATACATATCCAGAATTTTCAACATCTTTTGATTGTAACTATTTTGTAATTTGCATGATGAATGACTTTTTGTTAAGTGTTATTTATAAGAAATGTGTTTCTATTTTCTAAGTTTGATTTTTTTGTCATTGATGTCTTGTTTAATTGCACGTGGACAGAGAAAGCTATCTCTATGACTATTTATTTAAATTTATTGGGGCTAGTTTGGGTCTCATTTCAACAATTTTTATAGTTATGTGTATGCTTAAAAAGAATGTGTATGCTGCTCAAGCTAATAGATTTTTTTCAAATTTACACTGTTGATATATTTTTGCAATTGTTCTTTTAAAAAGAAAAAAATGTTAAAATGTGTAAATTATTGATTTCTTTTCAAATTTAGTCAACACTTGCTTTCTATACCTCACCTATGCTGTTAAGTACACATACATTTGAAACTGTTTGACCTCCCTAGTGAATTACACCTTTTTCATTATATGGTGTCCCTCTATCCTCATTTTTTTTTTTTGCCTTAAAGTTTATATTTGCCATATATTTAAACGTTACTAGCCTTTATCACTTAATTTTTAAAATAAGTAATACTTTTACTTAGTTAATAAATAAACAGATACACAGAGCAATTTCATGCCCAAGTCATTCACTTCCCCCTACATTCGCAGCCCACCCCCAAACAAGTAAACTTTGTTTCTCATTTCCCTACCACCTTCCCCTTCCCCTTTTAAATATACTTTAGTTTAAGAGCATTTTTAGGTTCACAGTAAGATTGAGCAGCAAGTATAGAGTCCCATATACCTCCTTCCCCCACATACACACACAGCCTCACCCACTATCAACGCCCCCCACCAGAGTGGTACATTTGTTATAATCACCTACCAAATTTTTGTCCCTTTCTTAAAATGACAGCCTATCTTTAAGTAAATCACTGCTCCATTCATCTGAGATGGCACCTTTATTATACACAAAATCCTATAATTACTTGGGTCAATCTATTGTCTTTTCATCTCATTCATTTACTCTGTCTATTCATGAATAAGTACTATATTGCTTTATTTATTAAAATATTATATTTGTTTCAATATTGTAGGGCTAGCTCCCCCTTGTTGCTCCCTTTGTCTTTGGTAGTCTGTAGTTTTACTTTACAGTGAGATTTTTTTTTTTTTTTTTTTTGAGGCAGAGTCTCACTCTCTTGCCTGGGGTGAGTGCCGTGGCGTCAGCTTAGCTCACAGCAACCTCAAACTCCTGGGCTCAAGCAATCCTACTGTCTCAGCCTCCTGAGTAGCTGGGATTACAGGCATGTGCCACCATGCCCGGCTAATTTTTCTTCTATATATATTTTTAGCTGTCCAATTAATTTCTTTCTATTTTTGGTAGAGACGGGGTCTCGCTCTTGCTCAGGCTGGTCTCGAACTCCCGAGCTCAGAACGATCCGCCCGCCTCGGCCTCCCAGAGTGCTGGGATTACAGGCGTGAGCCACCGCGCCCGGCC
>RJWJ010000381.1:91865-183873 GCA_004363605.1 Indri indri | reverse complement strand
CAGTGAGATTTTTATGCTAATCTTTCCTGCTTAGAGCTCATTTCACTTCCAAATTTGGAGAAATTGGGTCTTTCACCAATTCTGTGAAAATTTTTAGTAAATTTTCTTTGAATATTGTTTCTTCTTCATTCTCTTTTCACCTTTTCTGTAAGCCTTACTAGCTGTAATTGAAATTTTTCATTCTTTCTCCATATCTGTTAACCTCTTTTCATGTTTGTCATCTTGTTTCTTGGTGTTGCATTCTAGGTGATTTCTTCATTTCTACCTTCCAGTTCTCCAATTCTTTCTGAAGTTTTATCTAATCTGTTTAATGTGTCCACAGAGGTGTTAATTCTAATTACTACCTTTTCACCTCCATACCTTACTTAATATATTTTAAATTGCATGGTTTATTTCGAAAAAACTTTGTTTCTTAAGTACTTTTTTTCTTTTATTATGCTTGATTTCCACTTTGGGCATATGGGATTTTCCTTTATTTTTGTGCGCTCACCTATATATTTAAAAGGATTTTTGACATGGTTTATCCAGCATTTCTAAGTCTTTGGTAGTTCAAATACTTCAGGATATCTAGTTTTACCCATCATTTTTCTCCTCCAAGAATTCTTATGTCACATGTTAAGTCTCTTATTTAGTAAGCTTTTATCTTTACTCTCACTTTATGTTTTTATTCTATACTTTGAGATCTTCCAATCCACTCATTTGGGTGAACTGCAAAAAATATCATGAGCTAAAAGAGGAGAGTATCGTCTTTTGGTGCTCTAGTTAAATCTCAAATGCTGTTTATAAAAATGAAATTCAAATATTCCACCATATCCTCCCCTATAGCTCTATTTCATTGGGTGCACAGTGTAATGATTCTCCCTTATTTCTTATCTCTGACTACCAGGCCTCTTTAGATGAGTTGTTATTTTTCATTACGAACAGAGTCAAGGTCAGGTATCTTAGCTATGAATTTTAAATGATGAGATCCCTGCAGGTATTATCAGGCAAAGCACCCTCTAAACTTACTGACTTGTCATATAAAATGTGACAAGCTGTATGTCCTGTCACGGCCTCTACAGCCAGTGTAGTAGCTGTCTAATCTTCCTACACACCTGCAAGTTTAAGGACAGGAATATTTATCCCACCATTTCAGGTACCTCTTGGCCTTCTGGCCGTCACTACATGGAAGCCAATGTTAATGTTCCTCTGGGGAGGGGAGGGGGCAAGGGAAGAGGAAAAGAGATGGGAGGCAAGGATGTTTGAGAGAAACACCTCTCAAGATCTGTTACTTTTTTAGTGTTTATCTTAGGACTCTAATACAGTTCTTCAGCTGTTTGTCTAACCCATGAGAGAGAAATCCCCTCACTAGTTCTTTTGTTTTCTCCGCTGACACCCAGATAGAACAACAAGACTCACTTGTACTCAGGTATGCATAGGAACCAACATCTCACTGATGACAGCCAAACAGCTTAGAGGTGAGAGTAGAGGGAAAAGAAGCTTCTTTCCAACTGCCATACTCCCAGAATCCACATCCTGCCCCAATTTTTTTTCTTTTTTTTTTTTTTTTTGAGACAGAGTCTCACTCTCTTGCCTGGGGCGAGTGCCATGGCATCAGCCTAGCTCACAGCAACCTCAAACTCCTGGGCTCGAGCAATCCTACTATCTCAGCCTCCCGAGTAGCTGGGACTACAGGCATGTGCCACCATGCCCGGCTAATTGTTTCTATATATATATTTTTAGCTGTCCGATTAATTTCTTTCTATTTTTGGTAGAGACGGGGTCTCGCTCTTGCTCAGCCTGGTCTCGAACTCCTGAGCTCAGAACGATCCGCCCGCCTCAGCCTCCCAGAGTGCTAGGATTACAGGCGTGAGCCACCGCGCCCGGCCCTACCCCAATTTTTGATAACAGCAAAGAGAATTCTGTGGCTCTGCCAAAAAAACCTGGACTAATTTCAACTAGTCCAAAAAAGAAAGAAACCATTAAGGTTAAACATCTGTCAACATATTACAGGCCTGTAAGTAATGACTATGGAAAGCAAGCTGATTCATTTAACTACCAACAGTACATTTTATTACTGTGAAAAACTGTGATTTTTTTTTATTATAGGTGATTTATAAAAGCTTTTACATTTACTTTTATGACAGATATGTCTGGTCGTAGATATATCATATTTCATGTTATGCTTACTGTTGTTTAGATATTTAAGAGTTCCATTATATATGGTTCTTAGTTTTAGCTATACAGATCTTTAGTATTTTGAAAGCTTTATACTTTTGAAGAACTTATCTTCATAAGTATAAAAGAATAAGTAATCTTCCATGTGTTCAGAAAGTATATTTCCTTTCTGTGAGCAATAATAAAGTCAGCATATTTACTCTTAAATTTTGGTCTCTCCTATACCATCAAATTTTAGTAAACAGTCCCATATTTTTAATATTTTATTTGTCAGTTAATATGGAAATCTTTTGACAATTTGGACTTACTATACTTCCTTTCTTTCCTAAGTCCTATCCCAATTCATTATAGTTACATCATTTCTAAATTACTAAAGCATATGAAGAGTAAATTCTGGTTTGTCACACGAATTCAAACATTTATTTTAGTCTTAGTTTTATTGTTAAATTTATTCAGTATCCACCAGCAGTCCTTAGCTATAGTTGCTCCAGTCATCCCTAAGAGGCTGAAGTTTGTCCCACCAATTTCCTCAAGAATTATTCACAGAAACAATGCCCTGTATAGTTAAAAATTATTTGGCAGCACCCTTTTTACTTAAAGAATAATTTGCCTTCCACTTCTTCACTTGGTATCTTATGGTTGTTGCTCTACAGTTTTCTGTATTGAAGGTTGTTTTAGAGAAGTCTAAGGCCAGATTCATTTCTTTCATTATTTGCACACTGCTATAAAAGGATCGTTATATTTAAGTCCAATAATACACCTTCATGATGAACATTCCCAGGTCAATTTTCTCTGGCACAAAGTATATCCTTTAAATAAGGACGGCAAAATCTTACATTAGGAATTAACTGAATTATAGCTTTAAACATTTGTTTTATTCTATTAATCTGTGTTTCTTATTTGAAAACTCCATTTATGCCATTATTAGAATTTCTTTGTCTTCAACATCACTCATTTTCTTTTTAATCCTTCTAAACTCTTATATTTTCATCCATACATATTATGCTGTTTTCATTTTTATCTTCTATTTATCTTACTATGCCAGCCATAAGAGTTTATCTTCCTTTGAGCATCTTCCAATTTCATTTTTCATTATGTGATAGTCTTTTCCTCCAATATTTTTCCAAAGTTTTGTTAGCTCATGACTAATTACTTCCATGCTATCCTGTTATTTCTTACAACTTCTTTTTTTTTTTTTTTTAAAGGTGAGGTCTTACTATGTTGCCTAGGCTGGTCTCAAATTCCTGGGCTCAATCCGTCCTCCCCCTTCAGCCTCCTGAGTAGCTGGGTTACAACTTCTTGAAATTCTGTTTAGTGGCTGCCCTTTCTCAGAAGCAATTCATTTCTTTCTTTCTTTTTTTTTTTAACTTTGGTAAATTTTTTAATCATAATTATTATATGCTCCATAGCAAAATTTTTCTGGTGAGTGCTACTCATCTACTGGTTAGTTTTGCTTATTTTTTCTCGTGTTTTTTATCTGATAAATATGCACTAACATTGTGCCAATTCTTTTTATTTAGTCAAATTTTCCTGGACCAGCCGTTTGCAAGAGATTTCCATGCATATGTGTGAAAGAAGGGGCAAGGGCAACCTCTTGCTTTCACAATCCAAAAACTGTGTCTTTCTCGATAGCCACAGACACAGACTGTTTCTTACAAATAAAGCTCATCTGTATAATTCTTTGTTATTCATTTTCTGCTCTTCTGAAACCAATCTGACTCAAAAAGGATTCCGCTATCAGCCATGATGTACGTGCATCTATTATTTCAAACAAAGGATCTATTTTTGCACCTTAAGGTGAGCCTTTCATCTTTAGAAAGGGTACTTTCAGTGACACTGTGAGATTTGCTGTCATTGAACTCTCTGACCATTCTCTGTATTTTGTATTTATCCTTCACAGCTTTTACCCAATCTCAGCAGCTTTAAGTAGCTATACTCATACCATGGAGTTCCTGCATTGTTTCTATCTTCTAATTTTGCTAACAGTTGTGGTAGTGAAATATTTCATTTTTTACTCCTTGTTGCATTACTTATGAATTTTACAGAAAAAGAAGGGGAAAGGAAATATCTTAAACACCCAAGTTTACACAGGAAATTGCCTGCTTGTTACCGTTAATTTTCCATTATCTGTAAGGTTTCATCTTTTTCTTTATTTTTGAATGCGCTTTCTTGATATTTTTAAGAGGCTGCATCTAGGGCTAAAATCCTTTAACTTTTTTTGAATCAATTTCTTCTACTTAACCAAAGTGAAATGAGCGATCCTTAATTCTTAATAATGAAAGTGCACATGCTTCTCACTCCCAGTATTCTATCACCTAGTACACTCACTGTTATATGTACATAATCCTTTTCTACAATCCTGGCTTTGTTTGAACTCTTCCCTACATGTACAATGTGTCTGTTCTCTCTTCCTTAACTATTGACTTGGTACCAAAATGAAAAAAAAAAACCTTAAACTTCTAGACCATACAGTATATTAGATATGTTTCATCTGGATTTTGTGTGGTTTTCATGAGTATTACCACTAAGCTCTTTGCAAATTTAAGCACCAAAAAGAACTGGCAACAGTGAGGCTCTGAAAGGAACCCCATCTATTAATAGTAATTCCTAAATGACAGTACTACTTCCTTAGGATCATTCGTATAGAAAATGAATTTTAAAAAGAATATTCATGCAGTAGACAACATAGCATGAACTGAAATCATTAAGTCAGCAGTTGTTTCTTAAGGAAAAGTATTTTTAAAAAGTATCTAAATTCGGGATTTAGAGAAAGAA
The DNA here is from genome assembly GCA_004363605.1 of Indri indri. Taxonomy (NCBI): domain Eukaryota; kingdom Metazoa; phylum Chordata; class Mammalia; order Primates; family Indriidae; genus Indri; species Indri indri. The sequence continues at coordinate 178,941 of RJWJ010000381.1, read as the reverse complement.
ATGAAGGCATTCTAAAATCATTATGTCCAAAAGTAATTAAAAAGCCCCACTGTAAGAAAAAAATATGAATAAATAATAAAATATTGACTTAGCTTCTAAGACTAAGATCAGCTCTTGGAGAGAACACAATATACATAGTATTTCCTGTGTCAAGAAAGTTTTCATTGAAATCATATACATATGTACTTTAATTTTGACAAACTATTTTATTACATCCTTAAATGGACAATATTTTCTTTTCAGGAAGAATATAAACTATATTACTTAAATGTGATCTTGGTCCATAATCTACCATTAATAAAAAATTATTTTATAAAACATTTTTACAACTTTAACACAGAAAGCTATTATTTTCCATGGTCAAATTTCATGCTACAGTACATATAAAACTTGTAAAAACACAATTTCGGTAGATATTTATATAATTCATTATGAAAAATATCAAACTTACTTGTGACCTAAATGCTTCAGAAAGTATCCCAGAACCTTCAGAGCTTGAACCCAAATACTTTCACTTTTAGAAGCCAGTAATTTGTAGATCACCCTAAAAAATATATATAAATAAGCTTTTAAATAGCAATATTAAAAATAAGAACACTGTATACTTTATAAGTTATAAATATATGAAACATAAAATATCTTTCAAGATTTTTATAATCCCTTGCAAAAATTAAAAATGAGCATGTTGAATTCATTTTTATTTAAACGCAGTCCTCAAACACATACTCAAAACGGCAATGTGACTGGTGTTTGTAAGTACTGCTTCCCAAGACAATGAACAAAAATGTTCAGTTTTAATATACATGCTTAGTTAGGCCATATCTCCTATTCTTGTAGAATTGGCCCCAACACTTGCACTTGATGGCCTTGTTTTCTTGGTCATGGTTAATTAGATCATGGGTAGATACCTGCCCAATTATTTCTCCTTTCTGAGAATTTGGAATAAGATCTGAGAAATAATATCTAGTCTTTGCTAGGCTCTTGAACCAGGAAATGATTTAAAACAGAAACTAGGACAGCAATGTTTTGTTTCTGTTCAGAGAGGCTAGTCAACATACAGAAGGCAGAATGCAGCAGTCCTAACAGAAAGCAGCAGATAAAGCAAACTTGTTTCTAGATAGCTTTGCAATTCCCGATGGCTACTTTAAGGAGATTTTTTTTAAAAAACATTATTCAGTTTTTACTTAAAATAGTTTGAGATGTTTTCTGTTATTTGGGGCAAAAAAGCTTCTACTAACATATAACCTAACCTATACAGTCACTTCAAATACTATACAAAGGCAGGGCCATATTCATTAAAATATTTATAGGTATCTTAAAAATGTTATCCCATTTTTTTTAATAAAAAGAAGCAATTTTTTTCTATGAGGTAGAAGGGGGCAATATCAATACTTACGCAACTAATTCTAGAATATAAGAAGTTTCCTTGGGGAGTAGCAATGACAGCTTTAAAATTAGGGTGTGCTTTATTACATTAAATATCTTTTTTAAAAATTAAAATGTCATGGTGTATTTTAAAGGTGAAGTAATCTAGGCTAAACAAAAAAAGCTGGCAATAGAAGGTGCAATATAATTTCCATTTCATTTCAGTGATATTTACAAAGGGGAAAAAATAGCTTAGAGTTTATGTCATTATTTTTATTTTTACCAGTAGCTTATACTATTAAAAAAGAAAATAAGATGTTGATACTGCTTCTTTTTTTCTTTTTATATTTCATCTATAGAAGAATAGACTACGAGAAGAGTGTTTTTTTCCCCCTTACAAGAATTTTTTTTCAACTCCCACATTCCTAAATATAAGTGTTTACATTGAAATCTATTTTCAGAACTTTAAGGGACCAAGATCATTAATGAAAAAAGATAGGAAATCAGTAATGAAGGAGAATAGGAAAGTCATATGTCAAAAAAGAAGTATTCAACAAATCACAAGAAAAACATTCAATGGTAGAAATAATCTTGAGAACCAAAGTAAAAGCTCTTAGTTTGAAAATGGGGCTATAGTCAGATACAGACTCAGAAGTTACCACGGAATTCCTACTCTCTAAGAATAACTTCGACTAGGAGGAAAAAAAGGTATACGACATCACCCTGGATCCAACAGAAATTATGATTAACACTGAAACATGAAAATGTCTAGGGCCATTGTATATCTACACACATGGGATTGTGACACAGTATAAACAAGAAATTTGCTGATAAATCAGTTAATGAATACTTACTTACAATATTATTATTAATACTAATATTAATTCATCTGCTCAAGCTCACTATATTCAGCCAGAAAATGGTCTAAGCTATATTCTTTTCCTTGAAGATTTCCAGACATAAAAATATCAAAATTTTAGCTGCTCAGTTCAGGGTTGTATTATCACAAAGGCTTCCTTAAGTCCAATTAAAATACCACTGCAATTAAATTCATTCTTTTTGTTCAATTCTTAGTATGTATGAAATACACTTGCCCAAAATTTTCCCCAAAAAACATTTCATAGACAACTGTTACTCTTTAAAGGCTATTTTTGAGAACATAGAGTTTTAAATGTTTTAATGATTTTCAACATTTTTCAATCTAATAAGCCCATTTTGTCTACCTTTTATATTATTCTGAGCCTACTTTCTCCACATTTTTTGAAGTGAAAATATCGAAGTAGCAAGGAAAGGCCATTTTCTATCTTTGTGATTGCTTTTAAAATTGGTAACAATCTGACATGTTCAGCTGGTGGTCTACCAAGAGCCACAGGCCTTTTTCTTTGCTGTGTTAGGCTGGGCATAGTGGCCCAAGCCTGTAATCCTAGCACTTTGGGAGGCCAAGGCAGGAAGATTGCTTGAGGCCAGGAGTTGGAGACCAACCTGAGCAACACAGCAAGACATCATCTCTAAAAAAATAGAAAAATTAGCTGGGCGTGGTGGTGTGTGCCTGTTGTCCGAGCTACTTGGGAGGCTGATGCATGAGAATCACTTGAGAACAAAGTTTGAGATTGCAGAGAGCTATGATGATGCCACTGCACCCTAGCCCAGGCAACAGAGCAAGACCTTGTCTCAATCAATCAATCAACCAATCAAAAACTAAAATAAAAATCTGTTATGCTGTATCCATCCTTTCATACCATACATTTAAAATCCTAAAGATCTTACCAAATAGCACTGTCACTTATAAGATATTTTCATTGTGTCAAAATAATTCAGAATTCTATTTCTGCATGTCATCCTATTACATAATCTAAGTTTGGTATCTTCCACAAGAGTAATGAGAATATTTTCAATTGATTCACTTAAGTAATCAGAAAATATAATAAACAAAGCAGGATCTAAGGACAAGGACACTAAGTATTCAATCTAGACATAAGTTCAGAAAAATGAGTATTTTATATTGAACCATATGAAACTGCCATAACTTAAAATCAGTTAACTATCAACATTTTCATGTAATTCAACCTCACAGTAAAAAAACACAGTATATGGAAGTGCACTGCTTAACCTAGATTTCTTGCTCATTCCACTAAGTTGAGACTCCACAAAAATAAAAAGGGAAAATCCCTAAAGAGCTAAATTATAGGTTTAAATTTATAAAAATATTAATCAACAAATTACATTTCACCTATCTACAAAGTTACTTTATAATCACCATAACTAAAGTTAGTTTTCAAATTCATTTGTTTTTTTGGCCTCTTATTCCAAAATATCTTTCATCCCATTATTCCCATATCACTGCCACTATCTCAGTTATCATCTCTAATACTGATGAGTAAAATAATCTCTCTGCTAATCTTGCTACATCATTTTTGTCCTTCTCAGTAGTGTGAAACATGAGTTCCACACTACTGATTGTAAATCTAACACAATGGCAATCTGAGCACATCATTTCCCCATTCAAAATTATTTAATTTTCATCACCAATAGGAAAAAAATCTAAACTTGTTAACAATATATTAACTTCTAACTGTGGCCACTATCTCTCCCAAGCCTAATATCATCATATAATTTTCTTATGTTCTCTATTGCTGAAACATACTTACCTTTGGTTTTTGCAAAAAAATTTGCTCTACCCACTGTAAGTACTGTCTTTACTATAACAACAACAATTTAATTATTCTTCTTGATTCCTGAGACCATTTTCTATATGCTTCATCAGTTTCCTTGAGGATTTATAGCAGCTTTCTCCATTTATTCCCTTCTTAAGTGTAAGATCCGCTATATTTATTCAAACATTCCATCAGTAGGCGTTATTCTAGGATGAAAAACTATGCTCCATTAAAGTCTAATAATGATACTAATATTATAATCATACCTTATTCCATTTCTTTGATCAAATGCTGGTATCATTGAGGCTGGATGTTCTGACATTAAAGCCACTAGTAACTGTAACACATCATGAATATTTTCATCCTGCATAATAAGGATCACCAATATTTGTTTAGTTAAAATGTTATTCTAAAGCTTGGAATCAAATAATTAAAACAGAAGACCATAACGTGTCCTACCTCATGCATTGTAAGTAGGTAATTTAATATACTCTGAAGTTCATCTTCCTTGACACCTCGATCCTAATTTTTAAAAAATATTTTATTACTTACTTTAAATCTAAAATTGAAACTTTAAAGGCATCAAAATGATCATTTTAAAAGAAAATTAGAATAACTTAAAAACAGTGATGTTTTAATTAAAATCCCCACATACCTCACAATTTATAGACTATATTGCTTCAAGTTAATAAGTAAAATTTAGAAAATTATATCAATTTTTAAAGTCATTCATATTTGACATTCACTATATATATTTGTATTACCATTTTCAAATCATTTACTCTTAGAACAATACACATACAAGAGTTTACAGTATCAATTTTTGTGTATTATCTCACAACTTATATTTATTCTCCTTTTGTCTTTATCTTGCGCTTTAAAAACTCCTACTGCAATAAAATGCATTATATAAGCCTTCTTATATTGGAATACAGATCATTTCTAGAATAAAATCTTTGTGCTCAAAAATTCATATGTTCCTTGTCCATTTTTGTCACATCCCTTAATACGAAGGATTTCAAAGAGCATTTAACTGAAAGTTAAGTTCAACAGTTATTAAGATCTACAAAATGTGAAAGCAATTCATGAATTAAAAGTAGCTGTTTCTAATTTAACAATAATGATTTTAAACTATGTCAAAAATTCCTTTTTAACTATTATATTGCAATTCTGGATTATATAAAATTATTTTACCTTTAGTATGAGCTGTTTCAAAAAAAGTAGCATAAATGCCCGTAGTGATATAATTTCTTTTTGTGATGGCCGGGGACCATCTAGAATAAAATAGAAAAAGAAAATAATTATTATATTTTTTAAAATTATAATATTTATTAGTATTAATGTTATAGTTTCAATAATATCAGAGTATCCAAAAAATAATTTTCATATTTTTGGCGATTTCAATTTATTCACCGAATGTCACATTTGGGATAAAGAAGAAACTTTTTTAAATTACTTCTTTTAAAGATAAAAATATATTACTACCCATTGATAATGTATAATTGCTAAGTATTTACATTAATAATTTTGCCTATTTTTATTAACTTAATAGGTTTCCCAATATTTCTTTCATCCTCAATTAAACTTGTCTTCATTTGAAGAGTCTCTCAATTTTCACCCCACACATTATATAACAGGGCATAGAAAAAGTGACACTCTTCTTTATTATAATTATGTGTTTTGCAGCTTTATTCTTCCATGTTAGTCGTATATACAAAATGCATATTATAGTGGCCATTCGATAAATGCTTACTAAGTCAATAAATGAAAATGGGTATGAAGAGTTAAAATGTACATGTCAGTTCCATCATAACACCAAATTTAAAAATAATTAACTGCAAAATATCTAATTACCAACAAAAATTAAAATATGAAATGATATATATAATATGTATAATATATAATAAAGTATACTTTTAGAAATGTAGCTAGTCACTTGAAAATCCTTTAACATTAAGTCTTTCTTGAAGCAACCAGGATTTATATAGCTGCTTTTTAAAGTTTTAAAAGCACAATCACTTCTTATATGATTTATAACATCTGCTTAGTCATTCGACAAATATTTACATGCAGATTATTACATCTGCAAGGAAATTACCACCCAAACAATCCATTCCACTTACTATTAAGAAAGAAATATCTTCCCGCTTCCCAAACTGCTCTCCACAATTTTTGTCCCACCCCACCAATACTGTACAAAGTACTTTTTCCTGTCTTATCATCATTCGATAGAACTTTTAAAACTCTTTTTATTGTGAAATATAGCACACATAGAGAAAGCAAAAATGTACAACTTAATGAATTATTATAAAATGAACACCTGTAGAAACACTTTTTAGGCTAAGAAACTACATCACATTCCCCTTCCTGATTACATCCCCAGCTCCATTCCAGTAGAGACAGACATTATCTTAGTGATAATTTCCTTACTTTTTTTATATTTTTGCCGCCACTTAATAAAATTGGACAAGTTTTATAATATCTCAGGTTTGTTTTTTTCTTTATCATTAGGATGAGGATAATAATAATGCTTGTCATGGGATATTTTGTGAGTATTAAACGGATAAACTATGTAAAGAAATTAGAATAGTGCTTAGCCCATTTTAATTGTAAGCACTCAGTAAATGTTAGCAATAATTACTATTGTCATATATTGCATAATGTAAGCAACATGTTGCAAAAAACCATATACATAGGTGTGGGTTGTACATATATGATATTAATGTATTTTTTTCAAATAAAATACAAATAAATTGATCTAACAAACACAAAATTGAGTGAATAAAGCAAATTACAAATTATACCATTTATGTAAACATATGGAAGGTAAACAATAAATTATTTACAAATACATATATAAACAGCAAAATAGTAAAGCATAGTTAAAAATTAAGATCCACCCAAATAAAGACATAATAAACATAAAATTTTGGATGGAGTTATTTCTACGGCAGGGAATGGAAAGAAGCTATGACCACGGATGGGCACATACAGGCTCACTGGTAATGTTCTATTTCTTAAGCTTGGTTATATTTCTATGAGGTTCATTTTATATTTATATTCATATTATAAATATTTATATATGTAATTTTACCATTTTGTATTCATGACATATTCAAAATAAATCTCTGAAACAACTATAATTTGAAGCGCCTATGTGTATTGATGTATACACTTGTGTTTGGGTGAGCAGAGAAAAAGAGGGAAAAGGATATATAAGACTGGAAGCACTGCCTACTTGGGGGAGTATTAATTTTTTATTCATAAAACTTTGTATTATTTAACTCGCTACATGAACATGTATTACCTACACTATGATATTTTTAATATATCTAGATGTTTTACAGTGAACCATAGATAATAATTTAAGAGACAAAAGTGTTAAAAGTCAGAGCCAAAGCAAAATGATCCTACTTCTCAAGGTGAGTCCCTATACATGAATAATAGTTCTATGAAAGCTAGTGTAGTGCAATTAACTTTAGAATGTCCTTAAAAGAAAGCATTTTAGTTCAAAATAGTACTGAAAAAAACTATGTAATTCAAGTCAGAACCTCACATTCCACTAAGCAACAAATTTAATTTCAAAGGATTAAAATGTAAAAGTAAAAATTAAACCATTAAGAAAAATAAACGTTCTTCCACTTTCTTGTCAGTTTTCTTTACAAAGTATTTGTTGGTTCTCTTCCCGTCCCTCTCCTTGAGGTAGCCTGAGCAAGTGAAACTTCAGGCAGCCAGCGTCCTGAAGAGGCATCAGAGGCCAAGGAGACACCTGGGGGCTGACAGAGCCAGGAAAGCAACTAAGTCTGGCAGGACCCTCAGGGTCAGGGCTAAGGAGACAGCAGAAGGCAGTAGGGTGGACAGCGCCACATAAACAACTGGGGCTGAGGAGGCAGCAAGGACCATTCAGAGTCACAGCTGAGGACATGATTAGAGACGACTGACAATGTTAAAGCTGCGAAGATGATGGTATGTGTGTCAAAACATTGGTTTTATAAAGTGGATTAAGAACACATATAAATATATTAAAAACAGTGGGAGCCAGATTACTCATGTGGTTTTGGACTAGAATTGAAGATATCAGTGTGAACTCGTGGTTTTAATATGGATAGATCAGTTTGGATGTATACATATTTATATACACATATATACATATAAACATATTTCCCAGATCAGTTCAACAAGAGTACCTAGAAGCAACGACATCCAAAGAGCAATAAGCACAACTAATATCCAGATCTTGGTTTCTAAAAACCATATTCACCAGCAAACCAGGGCTCTTTGAAAAAAATGGCCAGTTCCAGGGCTGGGAAAAGGAATGATCCAGGAACAACTTGTGCCAGAAAATAAGAAAATACTAAAAAAAGTATAGACATTTGTCCTAAAGACCCAAGAATCTATGCGAAGGGTCCTACTGGCCAAATATTTAGCTTCAAAATGAAGAACAATACAACTCAGAATAGACAAACACAGCATTTGGGCTAAATCCATCATGCCACCTGGTTTTGCAAGTTTCATTGGAACAAACCATAAACATTCATTTATATACTATCTGTGGTTATTTCCGCAATAAAATGACAGAGTTGATTACTTGCAACAGAGACCTTCTGGCTCCCTAAGCCTAACATACTTGCTTACTTATTGGCCCCTTGCAAAGAAAGTATACCAACTGTTAATAGAATACATTGAATCCATGACTTCATATTGATATTTAAAAAATGAAAAATAAACAAATGGAGGAGTAAAGCAAGTTCTTCCTTACAGTAGAATGCCGACTAATAAATGTCTTAGAAAGCATTGTCATTTGGGAGCTGTCAGAGTAAAGATTAATTCCAGCAGGAGTAATCAATGAACTAAAATAAGTAAGTGAAACTTTGTTGAAGAACACAATATTTATATACTCTCAATGTATTTCTCTACCAAACACATACTAATTACCAAGGAGAAAACAGTAATTTTATAACAAAGAAACCTGAAAGACAACACCCTAATCAAATGTTCAAAGTTAACATCACTAATAAAAGGACAATTCAACATTATGTACCTCCTTGATGTGATACAATGAGACAGAAACAGTATGACTTCTGTGTTGTTCCTAGCAAATATGAAAAACTGGAAACATCATGAGCAAATATCTAACAAATTCAAATATAAGGTCAGTCTAAAAAATAATTTATCTGTATTCTTCAAAAATGTCAAGGTCATAAAAGACAAGGAATTAGTAAGAAAACTATTCTACGCTGAAAAACATTAAAGTGACAAGGCAACCAAGCACAACACATGATCCTCCACTGAGATTCAAGGTAAAGGAAATACTTTTTCTAGAAAGTACATAATTGGGATAATTGGTTAAATTTGAATGGTGCCTTTGTATTAGATGATAGTATTGTATTAATGTTAATTTGCTGGTTTTTATGGGTGTCTTGTGGTTATTTAACAGAGTGTCTTTACCTTTCAAGAAATACACAATGAAGTATTTAGAGGTAAGAGGATACCATGTCCATAATTTATTCTCAATTGATACAGAAAAAAATATGTACATGTATGTGTGTTTATATAAACATAAAAAGAGAGAATGAGAAAATGATAAAGCCGGTGTAGTACAATGTAAAAAACTGGGAAATCTGGTAAGGGGCATAAGAGAATTCTTTATGTTTTAAAACATAAATTAATATGAGTGAATATATGACTTGTTTAGAGCAGAGAAAACTCTATGATACAGCATAGTGTTTAAGAATGAGGGCTCTGAGCAGATAGCTATGATTCAAATTTTGATGCTGTCACTTTGTACCAATTTTTAGTTTCCTAATCTGTTCAATGGAAATGATATTAAAGAGATAGTTATATAGAGATACAGTCTTATGTATGTGTGTGAATATGTCTGTGTCTCTATAATATAATTAGACAAATTAACATGCAGAGTGCCTAGCAGAAAATCCAACTCATGGCAAACATTCAATAAATTTTAGGTATTATAAACTTAAAAGCAATGGAAGAAGCCACAAAAAGACAAAATAAGAGATATAAATATGAATAATTATTAAAGCCTCATCAATAAAATAAAAAGACATAAAAGCTTATATAAATATTAACATAGTAAAATGCTATTTTTTTCTTATCAAAAGATTGCTATAAATCTATAGTAGTGATTTATCATGAGCATGCTGAGAAAAGCAGTCTAATTACACTATTGGTGAGATCGTAAAATGACATGACATTCCTGAAAAAAATGAAAATATGTGTCATTAGCTTCTTTCTCAGTAATTCTAAACAAATCAAAGATGATCACCTAATTACTTAAAAATATATAATAAAGATCACCTAATTATTTATAAAATCAAAACTTTAGAAACAATGTAAATGGTATATCCTTCTAGATTACTGTGTATAGCTGAGAAAAAAGTGACAAAAAATGGACAAATGGATTAAATGTCAATTCTGTAAAAATGTTTAAATATTTTCACATATTTATGCAATAAGAAACAGTGGAAAAAAACATGCCAAACTTATAACAGTAATTATTACTGGGGTTTGGGTCATAAACAATTTTTTTCTTTTGTATTATTTTATTTTCTGTAAGTATGTATTTTTACATAATTATAAAAACTGGCTATATTCTTAAAATAAGAAAGAAAACACAGTAAAGAATTAAATTAGTTCCACTATGCTCAGAACAAAGGGTAAATCTGGAATAAAAATAGACAGAAAGGTAACAATCCAAAAATGTTGAAAGCAACTGTACTAGAACACATTGGTCGTAACCAATATCATTCATCTGTTTTTAATATTATGAATGTACCTTCCTGAATTAAAAATACATAGATTTATACGATCTGAAGAGAAACAACACATAAGTGTACATATAAGAATAACATCTATTGGATGTCGGGCAGGGGGGGAGGGGGAAGGGGGAGGGGCGAAGGGGAGGAGGGGACGGATACTATAACAACAAACAATAAAAAAATAAATAAAAATAAAAAAATAATAAAAATAAAAAAAAATAATAAAAATTTTTTAAAAAGTGCATAGAGGCTGAAATAAAGACAAGTGTTTATTTTTACCAGCCTTTATTCCAAAATAATTTAACATCACAAAGCTCTAAACTTCTTCTTTACTACAAACAGTTCTCAATATACAAGTCTACTACACAAGAAAGAAAACAATTCAGTGATAATTTCACAATCATGCACATCTGTTCACCATAACAGTATTCATAGAATAATCATAGGCAAGTTGTAAATAGACTGGTAGTGTTGTACTTACCTAACCCTTTAGGTGCAATGCCACTACTGTCAGCAGGATTAATGACCCAGTAGTAATATTTTAATGTGTGCATTAGCTGTAATACTGTTCCTACTCTGCGTATGGTGGTGTAGATGGTAGCGGTTCCGATAAATTCAGCAGACAAATAAGTATATAGGGAAAGTTGAACCTAATACAGAATATAACACATCATTAAAATAAATTTAAATGTCTCGAGTGCTTATATTATATGTTCAATTCTAATTTAAATGCAAATTAATAAAGGCTGAGATGACCATTTATTATGAGGTTAAAAATAACTTTTTCTTAAATATTATTTATATTTTAAAAAGAAAATAACCTATAATAAAAATATTCTAATAAATCTTATTGTAATAAAGGTAAATAGCTTTTGACAAATAATTTAAAATGATTCAATAATTTAATTGAAACTAACCTGATAAGATCAAAATATTTTAAAAATCAACTAGACTAAAGCCCTTAAGCAAAGTACACTTCAGTAGTTCTCGGTGTATATATTTCTTCATAGCAACAGAACTAACATCAGTCAGCTACAGCATATTTGAAAAAAATTTATATTGTCATATATTCTAAAAGTTTATGTAATTTCAAGTTCTCTTCACCTATGGCCACAGTACATACTTGGCTTTCAGAATCTGACAACATAAGCATACAGATGAAGAGTCAAACACCTTGTTCAAAAAAGTGAACAAACTTCAGATTTGGATCTAGCCAATAATCAATAAAAACCATAATATAACAAAAATCAGAATGTAAACATTATCTAACCAAGTAAGTGGGAGATTTTAAAATTGTAAAAGATAGCTCAAAATCAAAATATTCTAGGCATGGTGGCTCATGCCTGTAATCCCAGCACTTTGAGAGGCCAAGGCAGGATTGCTTGAGGCCAGGAGTTTTAGACCAACCTGGGCAACATAGGGAGCCCTATATCTACAAAAAATAAGAAAAATTGAACCTGGCATGGTGGTGTGCACCTGTAGTCCCAGCTACTCTGGAAGCTGAGGAAGGATTGTTTGAGCCCAGGAGGATTTTTTGAGGCTGTAGTAAGCTATGATCACACCACTACACTCCAGCCTGGGCAACAGAGCGAGATTCCATCTCAAAAAATTATAATAATAAATAAATAAAAATATCTCTCATTATTTATTTCTACTTGGATATAGCAAGGCTAAATTCAGGTTTGAAAACTAATACGAATTTTAAGTACTAACTAGGAAAATATTTATTTATATATTTATTTTATAACAAAAATTATTTATATATAATGATATAAATTATGCCTTCAAAATAAAAGAAATTTTGCAGTCAAAATGATCAAAGTGGTCATGATACAATTACTTATTATTCCCCTTCCTAGTCTTTCAATGAGTGGAATACCAAATTCTCTTCCTTTGAAAGGTATGAATTGCGCCTTATGATGTCAGAATGCAGTGTTACACAAAGCTGATTTTTAAACTATAATTTCGCTTATTTGAATACTTACATATTCAATATTTTGATCTTGGCTATTATCTAACAAAATTGCCTTGGATTGACCATATAATAAACTGAAAAATCCAAATTTTTTCTATGGAATAATTTAGATCCATAACTAAAATTTATAACATTACACTAAAATAAAGTGAATGAGAATAAAATTCATACCTTTGCAGGTGTATGTATCCAGATGGCTGGGTTGAACAAAATGTGATCACAAAGCTGCTTCAGCAAAGGTGCTCCGTGAGATAAACCATCAAGGTATTTTGCAAAAGATAAAAACTGCTCCAAGACAGCTCTAGTTATATGAACTCTTGATGACTAAACAAAGAAAACAGAAATTCTAGCTTGAAATATCCAGAATATCAAATGTATAATTTCTGATATGCCAGAAGTACATACGAATTTTTCATATGCTATTCCTAATAGTTTACATATAAAATAAAAATTTTATATTTTCTTTGTTATTAAAATTGTAATTATATTAAGAAACCTAGAATTTTATGATACTTCTTTGAGTGATAGTTTATCTGAAGTCCTTTCCAGATCAATTACAAATAAATAACTCAGATTAAATAATGCTACTATTAGTTCAAGCTAAAGAAACGAAGTTATGAATAAGAATGGTTTCATTTCACTTCTGTAGAAATTGACAAACAAGAGATCTTAGACATAGAAATTAAAATAATATTAAATAATTATCATGAAAGTACATAAAAAGAGACATTTGAAAACAGAAGTGCCTTCAATCAAACTAGCTCCAAACCAAAGGCAAAATAAACTGACCCTATCATTCCGCTGAATCCTTTCTTCAAAAAGTTACAAGTGAGTTCCATATTGACAAACACAGTGCATTTTGCTTAGCGTAAACTTTTCTGACCTATCCATAGTTTCTGAAAAAGCAGATATGACTCTCCTGAACATACTGTCTTCATTTGGTTTACATAATCCTCAGAATATTTCTGACTATCTTTTGCTTAAAATATTATTTCCTTGGCCCTTTCTTCTCGTAAGTATACTCTCCTTGGATATCTTATGCTTCCTCATCTTCATATAACACCATTTCTACACTGAGTGCCACCATCAAGAATTTTCAACTGCCATCACCATATACCTATTACCAATGGTATTTAGATAAACAATAGACCGTCCAAAATTCACACCGAAGCTGTGCTGTCCAATATAGTAGCCACTAGCTCTATGTTGCAACTGAGCACTTGAAATGTTGCTAGTCAAAAGTGAGATGTGCTATAAATATGTACACACTGGACTTTTATACCTCAGAATGAAAAAAAGAATGTAAAAAAAATCTCATTTTTTTATTGAATATAAATTGAAATGATAATATTCTAGATATACTAGGTTAAATAAAATACATTAAAATTAATTTCACCTGTAACTTTTTACTAGAAAATTTTAAATTCCATATGAGGCTTGCATCATAATTGGACAATACTATCCTAGAATATAATTTCAGATGAAAATGCTGTAAGATAGAGAAAATACTCTTTATAAAAGCTGATAATTACTCTGGGAGGCCAAGGAGGGTGGATTGCTCAAGGTCAGGAGTTTGAGACCAGCCTGACCAAGAGTGAGACCCTATCTCTACTAAAAAACAGAAAGAAATGATCTGGACAACTAAAAATATATATAGAAAAAATTAGCCAGGCATGGTGGCACATGCCTGTAGTCCCAGCTACTCGGGAGGCTGAGGCAGTAGGATCGCCTGAGCCCAGGAGTTTGAGGTTGCTGTGAGCTAGGCTGACACCACGGCACTCACTCTAACCCTGGCAACAGAGTAAGACTCTGTCTCAAAAAAAAAAAAAAAAAAAAAAAAAAAAGCTGATAATTAAAACTCAAAGTTCAAAAAATATATCTTTCTATTAAAATCTTTTCTTCCTCATCTAGTGATCCTCCCTGTAGTATCGCTATCCTTCTAATCATAGGATAAAGAATTACCTATCACTCAACCTTAAAGCACGCGCTGACATTACACCTTTCTCCCATTCTTCACTGACTGAAGTCCAAATATTAGTATAAGATAACCCAGGTCTGAAAGGAACAAAATTGTCTTACCAATTTTTACCTCCCATATAATTTATCTACATTCCTCATGCTTATAACAAGAGCAACTGAAAAAATTTGATTCTACATAAGAAATCAAAAATCAAGTGATTGCAAATAGTTAACGACACTGTGTGAACTAGAGTAGGAGACAATGAGGAGCAGTGAGAACTGCTCCAGGTACTAAAAGGGAAAAAAATTCAAAACCAAACTTTTTGTTGAGCCAAACGAAATATTTCTTTAGAACAATCTCAGCCAGAGAACACCAGCTGCTTCATCTGCTTTCTCTGTCACGCCACCCCAATTTGTAACACCCTTGTACCCCATTTCTTTTCCCTTAAAGGTAGAGCTCGAGACTCTTCATCTGGTCATTTAGAAAATGTACATGCTGAATACTTACTGTTTGCCAGGTACTCTCCCTGGCACTGTGGAAAGAGCAGTTAACAGAGCGGGTGAGTGGGGGGGGGCGGGGGGAACCCTCCCTCACAGAACTTACATTCTAAGGGAGGAGAAGATAGGTATGTACAGTTAAGAAAAAAAAAAAAAAAGGTAAAAACGTAACACGTTAAAGGTTATTAAGTTCATGGAAAAAACCATGGAGAGATAACATTTGCAGAAGGGTGGTTAAGAAGTTTTACTAAAAAGGTGGCATTTAACTGGTTTGAATTATGATAAGAATAACAATGATTTTGTATGAACAGGATTGTGTGTTTGAAAAAATATTAATGGTGCTTAGATAAGTAATAGCCTACAAAATTCAAATCAAAGCTTACAATATTTAACTTTACATGAAAAATTTATAAAAAGACAGAAGAAATGATCCCAGCAAATAGCTGAGTTATAGAAGATCGGAAAACAAAGATAAATTTTGAGTAAAAATTGGGTATTCATATTTAAAGGAACTGTGACAAAAAAACACAATACTTTAAATTTTAAAATATTTATTCACAGATAGAGGAATAAAATTAAAATAAGCAGTCAATGGTTATTTAAAATTTCAGCCAGCACCTTCATTAATTATAATTTCATATAGCTTATCTTATATATTCTATTTTTATTCAGTAGTAATGATATCAAGAACATGATCTGATACCTTCTACTCTTATGCTTAAAACTCTGAAATAGAATACAGTCAGACCCTGTTACTAGATAAACATTCTCAGTGACCAGACTTTATCTTATAAAAACTGCCATATGCTTATAAAGAACACTAAATGGCAGCATATTAATAAAATCAGGTTGACCATTATGAACATATTCACGTGAGGAATTCATAATTTAGAAACATGTTGCAAATCTGCTCTGCGATAGAAGCTTCCCATGAGGCCTTCCACATTATTAAAAAACCCTGTGCATGTTGTTTTCACATAGCAATTAATGCTGTTACAGGGTAGTTTTTAATTATAAAACTGATCTTTAGGCAATATTTTTTCTAAAATTGTATCTTTTTATTGGCCTAATCAAAATCCTACTAGGTGTAAAATAAATGTTCTCTTCAAATAACACACTACCTTTACCTCTAAGTAGTACTTATTCCTTCTTACTTGATTATTAGTTATTCAAAAATCTTTCTTTCCTGATATAAGGACACCATCTTATTTATCTTTAATCTTCCCAATTCCTACCCTAATTCCTCAGCAAATGTTTAACTGAGTTCATGTCAAATTCAAAAATAGAATAAAAATAGATAAGAAAAAACACAAAGAAATTAGAAAAGCATGAAAGAAGATATCCAACTCTGTTTTTAAATGTGTTTACTTTGATTGATGGCTTTAAAATATTATTTCTATTTTGGTATTTGCTTCCATTTCCTCAAGTAAAGCTACTTTAAAAAGAGATTTGCATTTGGATAATTTAGAGTTATAAATCTGTAAACATTAGGCAAAAACACAATAAGAATCTCACAGAAAATATAAGTTCTGGAATTTGAACTATATGACATTACTTTTGTGTGGTGACGGAATACATAATTTTTAAGAAGTCTTATATGTGACTTGAATAACCATATTTGAAAATGGAATCTGAGAAGTTAGAAAAGACAATTCTATTACAGCATCCACTCCAGAATCAACTAAACCAAATAGAAGTAATGGATGTTATATGGAGAAATTACCATTCAGTAAAGAGAGATCTTTCCAACATTTAGAGCAGCCAACAATGGAATGGGTTGCCAGAAATATTAATTTTTCATTACAGAAACCATTCTCTCTTTCTCTCTGTGTGTGTATATATATATACACACACACACACACACACACACATACACACACATATATATCTCACACATGATTTTACATTAAATAAACTCTGTAAAATTATTTTAATTGGTATAGGTACATCATGAAGTAGTTAATCCTCAATATCCATTCCATTCCTCCCAGGACTCCAAGGTTGAGCTCCAAATAGCCCAATCCAATCATACTAATAATTTGTTGTTGTTTCGGTGGGCTGGTTGGAGAGGTGGCAGGCAATGATAAGTTCAGATACTCAGCATTGAAGTTTGGCAATCACATAGCAACAATTGTTGGTTCAAAGGGAAACCAGGACCTAAACTAACGAATCAAATTAGGAGGATCTTGCTCAGTAATTAGGAGAAAGGAACACTCTCTCTACTGAATGTGAAGGTTTATACACTAAACCCTCAGCAGCTGTCCTGTGACTACAAAAGAGATCAGTTTTAGTATAAAATCATCACTGTAATTGGTACAGCAGAGATACAGACAAAACCTGAGTCTGTTGACATTGCTGAGACTCAGATAACCCAACCCTGAAACATAACTTACCATATACGTTATGTTGGCTCTCCAACCTTCCCTGTCCTATTTCTATGCTTGGGATGCTTCTTTGCCTACTGGGTTCTAGTTAGGTTTGACTAGTTGGAGATAGCAGCAGGAAATTACACACAGGAAGAAAATGAAGCTGGGACATTTATTTTTCTGGCTTTATCCTGTCAAGTCGGTACACTGTATTCCTTTATTAAAGACCACACTCCCATCAGCTGCCCCGCTCTCACAGCTAGAATAACTTTCTCTTTGAGTTATACTAAACACTTACTCCCTTCATCTCTTCAAACCTTGCTGAGTTCCCTTAACAATGCTCACTGCTTTGTAAACAGCCTTACTGAGTATGCCGTCTGTTTCTTGCCAAGACTGATTGATAAGCCACCTATCATGAGACTTTAAGTTACACTAGCTTGTATATTTCCTTAATTTTGAAGCTCCTTTGAATCAAATTCTCTATTAACTACAACCTAAAATATCCTATTGAATACATTAGATAACCTCTAAATTTTCTTCAAGCTCATATTCTGGCAAAATAAAACAAAAACACCTTAAACTTTTTTCATGGAATAGTCTAAAGGTGATTTCAAAAAAGATATCTCATTAGACCACTTTACTTAGATACATTTCTACGACAAGATAAAAGCTAAGTGAAAGATAACCAGTAACTTGTTATTAATTGATAAGAAATTAAAAATGGAAACTTTATTACCTATACTACTAACCAGCCACTGATTATTTAAAAATAACACAATGTGAGCATTCATCTGAATGAATGAAAGTGAAAAAGGTACCCTTTTCAGGTAATCAACCAAACATGCAAGGCCTTTTCATTAATTCAATTCAACTATTTATTGAGGCAGGCACTGTTCTAGGTGCTGAAAATATAAACAACCATTTTAGTTTTTAAGGGAAAGGCAAAGAGGCCTTTGTATGGCAAGTGTGGATAAAACACAGAAAGCAAGGAAAGTGGTAAGAGATGATATCAGAGGTATGAAATTTACAACTTCATTCTGAGAAGGATGGAATAGTAAGATAAGCTACATTTTAGGAGGACGAGTCTGATTGCAGGTGAAAGATGGACTATGGATAACCAATGGTGAAAGATCATGATGGTTTGTACTAACATGATATCAAGGAACACAGTAAGGAGCAGAGTAATAAGTAGAAAGTAGTAATTGATAGTAACACAACATAATTTGCTGAGAGTTTGAATCTAGAGTACAAAAAAAGTAGAGTCAAAAAGGATTAACTTGGCCGGGCGCGGTGGCTCACGCCTGTAATCCTAGCACTCTGGGAGGCCGAGGCGGGCGGATTGTTCTGAGCTCAGGAGTTCGAGACCAGCCTGAGCAAGAGCGAGACCCCGTCTCTACCAAAAATAGAAAGAAATTAATTGGACAGCTAAAAATATATATATAGAAACAATTAGCCGGGCATGGTGGCACATGCCTGTAGTCCCAGCTACTTGGGAGGCTGAGGCAGTAGGATTGCTCGAGCCCAGGAGTTTGAGGTTGCTGTGAGCTAGGCTGATGCCACGGCACTCGCCCCAGGCAAGAGAGTGAGACTCTGTCTCAAAAAAAAAAAAAAAAAAAAGGATTAACTTCTTTGTTCTGAACTATTTGTTGAATGGTATTGCCATTAACTAAGATAAATGAGAGCAAAGGATGAAAATTTGAGAGAAAAATCAAATAGCATGGATAATTTAGATTTCATAAAGATTAATAGACATCCAATGGGAGAAACATTTCAATTGAGTGTAATCAGTATTTATAGGACAATGAAAGGTAGGAAAATTGATAAGCTCAATTAGAGTAAGATATTGTATGGACAGAAAAGTGGAAACCTTTCCAGGATTAAGCACTGTGACAAAACAGTCATTAGAATTTATTTTAGAAAGATGAAGAACTACTAGGAGAGGATAAGAGGAGCTTAAGGAAGTAGGAAAAACACAAAGAAAAAGCTGTCACAAAGCACAATTGAAGATAGCATTTCAAGGAGAGAATGTTCAACTGAAATGTTAGCTCAAATAAGATTTAGACTGAGTAATAACCATAGGCTAGAATGTAAAAGCCATTGGTGACAATGACATCAACCATTTTTAGGAAAGTGTAAGGATGAGAGCCTGATTGTAATAGGAGTGGATATAAGAGTAAATGGGAGTCCAGGAATATAAGGAAGGTTTAACATTTGAAAATCAATTAATTTAATTCACTAAATTCAAAATAACAGCAAACTAAAAATAGATAATTCCTTAATTTGACTTTAAAAAAACTACAAAAAATAATATATAGCAAATATCATACTTAGTGACTAATTGTTAAAAGCATCACCCCTGAGATCAGGAATAACATACAGATTCCCATTATCACAACTTTTATTCGCAGTCTTAGATGGTGCAATAAGGCAAGGGAAAAATAAAAAGAATAAATATTAGAAAGGAAAAAATAAAACTATCATTCTCAGATGACATTATTATCTACATAGAAAATTTTTTGAAAAATCTACAATTAGAATTAATTGAGGAAGAGCAAGATTGGCATATAAAAGTTCAACATAAACAACAATTATATTTTTATGTACCAGTGACAAAAAATTAAAAATTTAAAAGCATCGAATAATATCAAATATCTGGGAAAAAATCTACCACAAAGACAGAAAGTTTCTGCATAGAAAATTACAAAGAGAACCTAAATAAATAAAAGGATATACCCAAGTATACAAATTGGAAGATTCAATATATTATAGTAAAGGTGTCAGTTTAATATAATGAAAACCCTACCCTTTTTGGAAGAAATTGACAAGCTGATGTACATGGAAATGCAAAGACCCAGGAATAACCAAGGCAATCTTGAAGAAGAACAATAAAGCTAGATGACATACTGTTTATACCATTTAGATGTACTAATATGATATGCAAGTTAAGATACTATTATATTGTCTTGAAGACAAAAAAAATCCATTCATTAATGGTCACCTGATTTATGGCAAAGATTACATTGGAATGCAGTGGAAAATCATCTTTTCAATAAATGGTAATGGGCCAGCTAGATACATATATGCAAAAAAAAAAAAAAAGGAAGAAGAACCTTGACCCTTATACCTCATGCCATATATAAAATTCAATTCCAGATAAATTGCAGGTCTAAATTTGAAAGATAAAATAAAATTTTGAGAAGAAAACAGAGAAATCTCATGGCTTTGGAATACACAAGTATCCAGAATGGGCTATCCCTAAAAGAAACTGAAAATTTAACCTATATTAAAATTTAAAATGTCTGTTAATCAAAAAAAAAAAAAAAACATTAAAAGCAAGCTAAAGAGAAAGAGATATTTGCAGTGCATATCCAACAAAGTACTCATATCCTAGGGTATAGACCTGATTTCCACAAATCAACAAGAAAATGACAGATAACTCAAAAATGTTGAACTGGTGTTTAACACAAGAGGATAACCAAAAGAATAATAAATGTATGCTTAACTTAATAGTCATAAGGAAGTGCAAATTAAAACAATGTGATCCATACAATGGAAGAGTACCTTTGCTAATTATAAATCTGATAAGGTATCAGTATCTAGAATATATTTTTTTAAAAAACTCCCTAAAACTCAAAAAAAAGACAAATACTCCAAATTTTTTAAAGGGGCAAAAGATCTGGACACATTCCTCCAAAAGAAGATATATCAATAAATAGCAAACAAGCACATAAAATAGTCAATAAGCATATCAAAAGATGCTCAGCATCATTAGTCATCCCAGAAGTGCAAATTTTAAAAATGATAGGCCATTTCACACCCAATGGGAGAGCTAGAATCAAAAAGACAGACAAAACAAGTGTTAGCAAGGATGTGGAAAAATTAGAACCCTCAAATACTAATGGTGGGATGTAAAATGAAGTCACTTTGGCAAACACTGGTAGTTCCTCAAATAGTTAAATATAGGACCCAGAAAATCAACTCCTAGGTATTTACTTAACAGAAATAAAAACGTATGTCCACACAAAACCTTGCACATGAACATTCATAGCAACATTATTTATAACAGCCAAAAGATGGAAACAACACAAATGTCTATCAAATTATGAATGGATAAACAAAATGTGGTATATACATGTAATGCAATGTTATTTAGCCATAAAAAAGAATGAAGTTCTGACAGATGCTATAATATGAATTAACCTTGAAAACATTATACTAAGTGAAATAAAGCAGATACAGGAAGACAATATTGTATGATTCCAGTTAGAGGAAATGTCTAGAATAGGCAAATTCATAGACAAAAAGTAGATTACAGGTTGCCTAGGGGTCAGGGTCTTGGAGGGACAATGCAAACACTGGTAAAGGACACGAATAACTCAGAAAAGATAATGTGCAATAAACATGTATGAAAGTATGTCTAATCTTAATCAAAATCTAAAAAAGCACAAATTAAAACCATAATATGATAATATTTTGTACCCATTAAATTGACAATATATTTTTTTTTCTTTTTTTTTGAGACAAAGTCTCACTCTCTTGCCTGGGCTAGAGTGCCGTGGCATCAGCCTAGCTCACAGCAACCTCAAACACCTGGGCTCAAGCGATCCTCCTGCCTCAGCCTCCAGAGTAGCTGGGACTACAGGCACGCACCACCATGCCCAGCTACTTTTTTCTATTTTTAGTTGTTTGGCTAATTTCTTTCTATTTATAGTAGAGATGGGGTCTCACTCTTGCTCAGGCTGGTCTCGAACTCTTGAACGCAAGCAATCCTCCTGCCTCGGCCTCCCAGAGTGCTAGGATTACAGGCTTGAGCCACCACGCCCAGCCAACAATATAATATTAAGAACCTTAATCTTGAGAAAGAGAAAGAACTCAATATACTTTTTATTTGAAGGCTTTTTATAATATTTCTAATTTTAAGCTAAGTGTTACATAAAAGAATGCTCACTTTGGAATTATGCAGAAAAATCCTCAGGAAAGAGTGAAAGCACATCAAAGGGGTAGGTCCTGACAGAGATCTCGTCATGCACAGTAATCTTACAAAGGCATTCATAATATCTAACTCTTGTTAAATGTAGCTTATCATATCTCTTCTAAACAATTCTTAATACTATAGATATAGGAAAACAGTATTGCATCTTAGAAAAAAATAAACCAAGGAGTCTTAATAAAGTTCTTAATAGCATTACTGAAAAAAATCATCTCAGTAAAGAAATGCTGCCAATGATCAATCTACTTAATAATCTAAAACTCTTCAAATCACCAATCATTAAAGAGCAGCATTTTAGAAAAAAAAAAAAAAAAAAGACAGGTTTACAAGTTTTTCAAATGTAAAACAATGGGAAGTGAAATAAAAACTATCTCCAAAAGTCTTTTCCAATTTTCTTTCCCAAGAAAAAATATGTTTAGTCCTCTTAGTTGGGATCTCATCTCTATTATTTCTCAAATAGGTTCATTTTCAGAGCAGCTGAATATTAAAGAGTTAACTGATAAGAAGAAGTCAAAGTGCTGATGAAGGGCAGAGATATTTCTTCTAAAAAATACTCTTATTCATGGAATCCCACTTTAATTTTTAAAGTAACTCACATGAAATAGCCGAACTCTTGTGAGACCATAATCAGAAATTCAGCACTCATAACCCTAAGAGTACAGTTGTAACTAAAGCAAAGGAGGTCATTAAAAAAAATCATAAATGACAAAAAATGAGATAAACTAAACTCATCTAATTTATACTGTTTATACTACATACTGATTAAAGACAGTATTTCTTACAATAAATCACCTCCCTATGTAGAACCATAAATATTCAAATATATCAAAAGCAGGGACAAAGAGAACAGAATAATATTTATTACCACAAAATAAAAATTTTGATCTCATAATTGAAAAATAAAGTAAAAACTAAAAAGTAAACCTATTTAACAAATAAAATGTTAAGATTTTTAAGAAACTCAGTCTGAATGTAAAGATAGCAAAGAAACAACTACAGAAGTCCCCCACTTATCCTCAGGAGGTAGTTCAAAGAACTCTAGTCGATTCCTGAAGCAAAGGATAGTAACGTCTATGTCTATCTCCATCTAACTATCTATCTATCTAACTATCTGTATCTTATACGTACCATGTTTTTCCAATCTGATAACTGAGATGGCTACTAAATGACTAAGGGCATATATAATGTGGCTAAACTAGGCACAGGGATATTCACGTCCCAGGCATGATGGAGAGGGACAGCATGAGATTTCATTACTTTACATAGAATGGAACACAATTTAAAACTTATAAATTCTTTATTTCTGGAACTTTTCCATTTAATATTTTTGGACCGTGGGTAGCTGAAACTGCAGAAAGTGAAACTGGGGAAAAGGGGGTGCTACTGTAGAAAAAAGGTAAGGAAAACGATAGTTAAAATTTGAATAGAAATATATGAAAGAATTTTTCTTTAGTTTCTATCTTCGTTCAAAATTTCTTAATTATTTACACTTCCAACCCCCAGTTTAATGTCATGTCTATATTTATATGCAAGTGCATAATATGAAAATGTTTGTGAATTGGCAAATAATATTACTCCTACACTGTCAATGGAAAGAGAAACTACAGAAAAAATATAATTGGTGATTGTCAGTTGTCCAACTATGAAGACTACACAACAAAACCATCAATACACATCACTTACCTTTTCAAGTAAGTAGCCAATGACTAAAAAGCCTTTTCCACCCAGCATCTGTTCTTGCATGGCTACTGAACTTTTAAGTAGTTCAACCAGGAATGCCAAAAGAGTAGCACTGCATGTAAAGTACAGATAATTTCATTATGTAATCATCAAATGTTTATTATAAACATAGTGTTCCATTTCAGTATTATGCCAAAAAATCAAGTAAGTAGCCAATGACTAAAAAGCCTTTTCCACCCAGCATCTGTTCTTGCATGGCTACTGAACTTTTAAGTAGTTCAACCAGGAATGCCAAAACAGTAGCACTGCATGTAAAGTACAGATAATTTCATTATGTAATCATCAAATGTTTATTATAAACATAGTGTTCCATTTCAGTATTATGCCAAAAAATAACAGCCATATTCACATCTAATCTTTATTTTGCTGACAATGGCTATTATACTTTATATTATATAAGAATATATTTTCTCACAAGCATGAGAAAATCAATGTTATCTTTTTCAAATTAAATATAATAAATTGAACCATAACCATATAGTTTTTTAATATTCCAAAATAAAACATCAAAGATTATCCATGCATACATATATGTCCTGCTTCAAGTAAATATAAGTATTATACGTATATCACTTTTCCATAATAAAGACCTTATGATAATATTCTTTTGAATAGCAGGCTATTGTAGATAATTTTAAATATGTACATAATACTGTTTTGGAAGAACAAATCTATTTTTAAATAAACTTTTTATTTAGATCTATTTTTCAAAATCACATTATTAAAAGAAAATCCAGAGAAATATGTAACATGTCACTTATGTCCAAGTATGCCCTCAGAAATGATTTATGTAATATTGAAATAAAAAGTGGCAATTAATTACACAATGTATACCCAAAACATAAAAGCACACAGAGATATGTCAGACAAAGATTAAGCACTTGATATGTCGGTTGAATTAATGAAGAAACAAAAGAAAAATAAATGATTGCATTAAGCTTGATAATGTATTACTTTACGAAGTTACATATAACAATTTCAACCAGCAGTACTGATACATGAATATAGCATTCCAATAATGAAAATACATATTCCTTCATTGTATGTATGTGCTTAATGCAGTTTATAATAAATTGCTATAAACCAGATTTTATCAGGAATTAAAAAATATCTATTTACAATGTTTTATGATATACTCTGAAATACCTATTTACATTCATAAGAAAGGGTAAAACCACAGATTTCTAAATATATTTTAAATGTAGAAGTACTCATTCTCACAAGTAATTAAGAAAATTTGGTAATGAGGAAAACTTTAAAATTATTAAAGCTCAAAAGGAATCTGAAGTTACTCTAGTCTCTTAATTATTCCAGCTCTCTGGTTTCAGTAAGACTGATAAATAACACATTTTTCTAATAATGTGGCTATTTTTATTCAAATCAGAAATGATCACATAAGAAGAACCAACAGCAAAATTATCATTATCACTACTATAAAAATCTATAGTTTAATAAACTATATTGTATCAGCTAGAAAAAAATATAGTATCTGGAAATAAGGTACTTCATTACAGGAAATTAAAATTCAATTATATTAACTGGCCCTATAGCCTTAAACAACAACAAAAAAGTAAACTCGTATCACAAATCAATGATATTCTTTTACTTTGTCCTTAAGTCAAAGACAGAGATTTATAAGAAAAACACAACTACCACGGAATCCCTTGGGATTTTTTTAAATGTTTCTGTAAAGAAGAACAGCTATTAAGCAATCTAGTCCATTTTAAATGAATTGAATCAATAGCCAAGGCTACTTCACAAATAACTGCTTAAGAACCATATTACATTTAACACTTCTGCCTAGATGTTTAAAAAGAATAAAGAAAACTATGCATAGAGATTACACAATTTCCTAATCTGTTTATGGAATTCTTACCTATACCTGAGTTAGTGATTTAGGAGGAAAGTGAATTCCTAAACATCAACACTGCCAAAAAGAAAAACTGGAAATGCCTCACAATGGTCCCTACGGTCCATGAAAAAAGGCAAAAAAGTGTTTCTTACAATAAATCACCTCCCTATGTAGAACCATATAAAATTACAAGGATGCCATGGATTTTCTTATTCTTTTATATCAGAAGAACTACTCATTCTCAAACATCTAATAAATTAACTTGGACCTCTAAACCCAGTAAAGTTCCATTACAGAAAACAGAAATATTAATTTTATTATTATTCCAAAATCTTAACACATAACTATGCTATCCATGAAATCTTAATTTCACTTCAATATTAACCATGACACCAATTAAAAAGTCAAATGCATTCACTAACAAAAGTATTTTTAATTTATACCTAAAACCCAATGCAATACTACATCTTTTAAAAAAAAAAAATCTTTAAAATAAGGAATATTTGACATGGTGGACGTAATAGTAAATAGATGGCCATCTTCGAAGAGGTACAATTTCAAACATAATTTAACAAACTTACCAGTAACTAAAATGCATCGGATTGCTGCAGGGCTCACAATAAACTTGCAAAATTCTGTGTACTGCCATACAAAATTTCTCTCCATTCTTGCCTATTTCCAACTCCCCTAGATACAAAGGCAAATATAAAGGATACTTCAGCCCATTCCTATATCTCCTACATACCACTTCCTGTCTAGAACACATCAGTTCATCGGTAGAGGTTCTAAATATATACTGTAGGATAAACCAAAAGACAAGTATCTGTGTCAGCCAAAACTAACATACACAACACAGAACATTCTCTTGAAAAGTATAGCAATACCTAGGAACAGATTTTCAAAGGAATATTTTACTTGATAGACAAAAAGTATAGTGATTATTACATCATGATATATAATTGCTAAACTTTTCAATAGACAGTACTATAACATACCATGTTCTATAAGTAACAATTCTACTTCAGGAATGGTTAAGGGTTTTTAATCCTGTCTCCTTTTAAGGAAAATGATGCTAACAATCTATCGGGTTTTTTTCTTAAAAATAATTACCATCTTCCAATTCTTAATAAGTTTCAATTAAGAATATTTATTTCAAGTATCATATATTAAAGGGCAAAACCTTAGGGGAAAAAATAGAAGAAATACTATAATAATGCCTCTAATAACTTAGCATATTTATTATCTCTCCAGAGCTTTCTGGTCCATATTATTAAAGAATACAACAGTCTTGGCCCATAAATAACCTGAAAATATTTAGTAACTGTATATAAACATAATTAATTTGCTTCTAATGAAAATATATTACTACATTTATATTCCATTAAAATTTATATAGATTTTGACTTGATTTTACTATAACTTTATCAATTTTGTTGATTTTTATTTAATTTTTTAAATAACTAACATAGATAACTCATGTAATATGATCCAAAAAGTTTTATCTTCTAGGTATTTTTATTATTTAGAGATACAATATATCATAAAGATACATCTAGTTTATAACTGAAATGATTAAGAATAAATATATAACCTAAGTTCAGTTCAAAGGCAGCTCTTAGAAGACAGAAAATGGCTATTCAGTTTGCTTTGTACTGAAACAAGCAAAGTACCACAGCTAGAATGGCTTTTAAAATAAATTCCTTTTTATTTAAGAAGATTGGAACTAACTTATGTAAAAATTAAAGATTTCCCTTAAGATACAACACATCCTCCCCCTTTTAAAAGGATGTTTTTAATCTCTTGAGAAATACTACAGGCAAAATAATAAGTAGATCAAGATAAGATTTAAAATATTGGTAAGGGGGAAAAATCTTTTAATATTTTCAGAAGATTTCATCTCTTAAGCAACCCAATGTAGTACTGAGATACATCAAAATCTTTCAGAAGATCATTGGAATTATGTAAAATATCTAAGATCATAGTTTCTATACTATTTCTCTCACTGTAAAACTATTCCTAGATGAGAATGATCATAGTAGAAATAAAACTATAAATGAAATCAACTTGAGTCCACAAGCAAGCTAATTAATTTCCAGTGACATCAAAAATCTCATAATAGGTGAGAAGAGTTAACTTCCTTCACAGTTCAATGTTACAGAGGGCTAAGCCAAAAATTTCTAACTCCAGGTACATTTAATAGTCACTTTTAGACAAGGCACTCAGAAAGATGTGATCTCAAAGAAGACCACTGCCTATGTAGAAGATGAATCCTGACACACACACTGTCATGTTCATCAGTGCAGACATCAAGTGGATCTACATGCCAAAGTAAGCAAAATACATTTATCTGCAGAGTCAACTAAGAAAAATACTGAAATGCAAGACAGTAAAATGTAAGGACAGATGGAATACACAGGGTAGCACATGAAATCACTAAGCCTTCCCCTGGCCATAAAATCTCTCCTCAGTAATTTCTACCTTTTCCTTCAGCCTGATAAAAAGGTAGGCAGTCTTATAAATCCAATTGCTAAGACTGTCATGGATATTTAAGAGCATTCTTTAGAGGCTGTATTAAAAGTCAGGCTATTACACATTTATACTTTCCTTTGTCTTGGCAGAGATTTTAATTTTATGTTTCATCATCCTATTTTATTTCTGACAAATATAGCAAAAAAAATCAAAGTCTAAACAACAAAGATTGGAATGTGTCAACATGTCTTAGGAAGGAAACAAAATTTAAGAATTTGCACACGTAAAGGAATTAATTCTAAATCTATGATGTAGTATTATATATTAGTATTTATAGTATGTAACAGAATTTACAAAGTTTGAGAACAAAATAGCTTTCTTATAAATTCCTTTCACATATTTACTAAAAATACTCAAAATTTACTAAAAACTTTCAAATGTAAAAGCCTAATAGCACTGCAGTTTAACCCCAACCTTACATACCAACCCTTACAATGCACTAAATGTCCTAGTCCCTTTGTGAAAATTTCCTGGACATTTTACAAATGGCAGTCACCACTATAGTAAACATGGATACATGAATGCCTTAGAAATTTAATGATGTAACTTCCCAACACCTTAGGAGAACTTAAGAAGTTCTAAATTGGAAAGAAAAAAATAGGTTATAATTACGCATACATGATCTTAACTATTTATGCATACTCTGATGTCCTTCAAGGTCAAATCATGCCACAGCAGTAAGGCCTAATGTTCAGTCATTTATCCTGGTGCCATCTCTACATTCAGCCAAGTCTCAGCGTATTTAACAGAAATAGAATTAACGATATACTCTAGAAGTGCTGAAATTAGCAAATGCAAGAAAACAGAAAAATAGCTGACTACACAGAAAGCTAAAAGAATTATTTGATACTTATGCTTTACATAAGCTAGGAATTTTCTATTCCTTTTACAGTTAATTTTATTTTTTAAATAATTATGCAGTAAAACTGATTTCTTTCTTTCTCTCTCTTATTTTTTTTTTTTGGTATAACATTTTGAGAATGTTAACAGATACATAGATGTGTATAAACCCACAATCAAAATATAGACCAGTTACATCACACCAAAAAAATCACTGTGCTATCCCACTACAGCTTTATAGTGACACCCTCTCAACATCCATAATCTCTGGTAACTGCACTTATCTCTTCTCTATCACTACAGTTTTGACTTTTTAAGAATGTGATATAAATAGAATCACAGTATTTACCCTTCTGAGTCTCCGATCTTGTCCTCAGCATATTGCCTTTGAAATTCATCCATATAAGTAAGTACATATATCAAAAATTCATTCCTTTTAATCAATGAGTAGTATTTCATTGTATAAATTTATGTATCAGAGTTTGTGTATCTATTCATTTATGAAGGGCATTTCAGGTACAGCAATTGCTACAGCAATTGTGAATAGGGCTACTATAAACATCCACCCAAAGGTTTTTATGTGAACATGGTTTTCATTCATTCCTCATAAATAAACACACAGGAGTAGAAAGGCTAAATATATAGCAAATGTATGTTTAACTTTATAATAAATTGCCAAACTATATCTGAGAGTGGCTGCACCATTTGGCAATCCCACCAGTAACGTGTTCCAGTTGTTCCACACATCACTGCCAGTATTTGGCACCACAGCTGTTTTTTATTTTTGCCATTCTACTAGGTGTATAGTGGTATTTCATAGTGTTTTTAATACATATTTCTCTATTGGCTAATGATGCTGACATCTTTTCATTAGCTACTTTGACATCCTTATATTCTCTTTCGTGAAGTGTCTGTTCAACTCTTTTATATATTCTTGACAAAAATCCTTTGTCAAATAAGTGATTTGCTGTCATCTTCCTCCAGTCTGTACCACGTCTTTTCATTGCATCTTTAGCAGAGCAAAAGTTTTAACTTTGATGAAGTCAAAATCAAATTTATCTATTTTTTTTCTTTTATGAATCATGCTTTTGGTGTCATTTCTAAGGCTTTGCCTAGCCTTAGTCACACAGAATTCCTCCCCGTTTCCTCTACAAGTTTTATAGTTTCACATTTTATATTTAAACTTAATTTTTTTAATTAACTTTTACATAAAGCATGAGGTTTAGGTCAAGGCTCATTTTTTTGGCATGAGATTATCTTTTCTCCGTTAGAGTGCCAAAAGTTAATTGCCCATATCTGTATGGGACTGTTTCTGGATGCTTGCGTTCCACTGATACGTGTGTCTATCACTGTGCTAATGCCACACTGTCTTTATTACTTCATTAACTTTATAATCTGTCTTAAAGATAGATAAGTACAATTCCTCCAACTTTATTCAAAATTGTTCCAGCTATCCTAGTTACTTTGTAATTCCCTATAAACTTCCGAAGCATCTTTGCTATATCAATTAACATATTCAGCTGGGATTTTAACTGGTATTGTATTAAATTTATGTCTCAATTTAATGACATACTTACTATGCTGAGTGTACGAATACAATATAGCGTTCTGTTTCTTTAGGTCTTTGATTTCTTTCATCAGAAATTTAGAGTTTTCAGCACACAGATCCTGTACATGTTTTGTGAAATTTATATCTTAATGTTAATTAATTTTATTGAAGCTATTGTTGATACTTTCAAATTTGGTTTTCTATCATACATTGTTAATAAAGAGAAATATAATTCCCTTTTGTCTGAATCTTGTATCTTGTGACATTGCTGACACATACTTACTAGTGCTAGAATTTTATGTGTATGTCAACTGCTTGATAACTTTTTTTTTTTTTTTTGAGACAGGGTCTCCCTCTATCGCCCAGGCTTGAATGCAGTGGCACGCTCATAGCTCACTGCAGTCTCAAACTCCTGGGTTCAAGTGACCCTCCCACCTCCTGAGTAGCTGGGACTACAGGTACACACCACAACACTTGGCTAACTTTTAAATTTTTTGTAGAGATGAGGTCTTGCTATGTTGCCCAGACTGGTCTCGAAATCCTGGCCGCAAGTGATCCTCCTGCCTGGGCCTCCCAAAGTCCTAGGATTAGAGGCATGAACCACCACACCTGGCCTGATGATTTTTATGTAAACAATCATGCCATCTATGATTTTTTTTCCATTCCAATCCCTATGACTTTTATTTCTTTTTCTTACCTTGTTGTACTGGCTACAACCTCTAATTTGGATTAGATCACACATGCACAGCTCAAGGCTGAGTTTGTAAAAAAAAAAATTATAAGGTTTCTTTCCTACGTTCTTCACTTTCTGTGGTATCCCTAATACTTTCCAGTTCTTGGGCTCTTTTTCTCAGTTCTCCTGTCAAAACACTAGGGCTTTAGTTTCCCTTCTCTTCCATGTACTTCTATAAGTCTGCCCACATCTGGGTCCACCAGCAGGAAGACAGATTTTAAAAAAAGAACAGGTGTTTGTCCCACCTTCTTAGGGCCTTATTACCTCTACTGATCAAAGGGATGTTTACCTCTCTTTCAGAGTTTTGGCTTCTATAGGCTCCCACTGGTGGAAA
The DNA here is from genome assembly GCA_004363605.1 of Indri indri. Classification (NCBI taxonomy): domain Eukaryota; kingdom Metazoa; phylum Chordata; class Mammalia; order Primates; family Indriidae; genus Indri; species Indri indri. Next base: position 146,778 of record RJWJ010000381.1, on the reverse strand, counting down.
GATTACATTAGGGCTGGAACATGAAAGAACAGGCTGAAGAAAAGAAAAATTAACAAGGAACTTCTGCACTAGAACTAGAGGGTTTCTCACAGAGTGCTCTCACTGCAACCTGGTGCTCAATTTCAGGTTTCCAGAGGATTTACTTCATGCTAGGGATATTGCAGAGGCAAGAAATATAGTGAACTTTACCACTAGTTCAAAGGTACTGTGAATTCTGCTCTTGTTCCCCAATCTACCTGCTACCATTTACTTTTCAGAGTAAATAGCTGCTCCATGGATTCTATCCATGTAAGGTATTATTCTTGCACTGAATAGGACAAACAGGGTGAAGTGTATTCATTCTATCTTACCAAGAACTGGAACTGGAATTTTATTCTTACTGACTTAAATGAAGCCCCAAACTAAGGTGAACTCCCCAAATTATCCCATCTGAGGCTCCACCTTTTGATCTCAACATGCTAATGGGATAGACTTATTCAATATGCCCAAATATTGGCAAATGGCATAATACCAGTTAAAGTCAGGTTTGACGCCACTATGTCACCACCTCTCCAATCATCTTCACATCCTTTTATGACCAAGAACTATAATTCTGACTAAGAATCACTGCACCTACTAATTTTATCAGCTAAGAAATGAAGTACGCTAGAGACAATGTTAGTTATTAACAAATCTCATATCATATTCCTCCTTTTTACATATACAGAAGACTACATTTCCTAGCCTCTTTTGTGACTAAATCGACAAAATGGTAACAGAAGTCTCTTGTGGATTACAAAGTCAATAGCCCATGCATAATTCTCTAGTCTCTTTCTTCCCCTCCTATGAAGAACACTGCCTACTCTGAAATACAAGGGTGGAACCTGAAACCTTAGATCCCTGAGCAAACTATACTTGGTCACATAAGCAATACACAAAACTTTACTGCATAAAACCACTAAGATTTCAGAGTCAATTTGATATCACATAGCCAATCCTGACTAATACAACCAAACTTAAGAAAAACAAAAAACAACCCATACGCTACTATACATTTCAGAGTTTTGTTCCCCTATACTGTCCTTACCAGCCTAATATCTAATTCTTATTTATCTTTCATATCAGATACTCTGGTATACTGGACACAGAATCCACTGGAAATACCAAATTTTTACTAAGTTCTGTAAGAATAACACCTTGCATTTTCCTAAGCAGAAGCTATCCATAATGCCCTCAGACCAATAGTCTGACAAATCCATATGCTTAGTCATGGACGGTTATGGCTGACAGTGGAAACTGGGTTATGTTACAATAGTTCAATGCCCGTAACAACTGGCAGGCTGTCACCACAGAACCAGAAAAGTGAAAAGGCTTATCACTCTCCTAAACAAGGTCTATCCAGAGTCCTGTATTGAGTTTTCCTGGTTACATTAAACCTGTTACCTTATTTTGCCTTAAGAAGTAAGGAATTATTTAGGGCATACTAATGCGGATTCACTAGAATGAGCAACACCCACTTGCTTACTACAGGTTTCCCCTCGATTTCCTAGCAGCTCGTTTGCCTCTCTGGACTACGTTCGGTAGGTATGGCTGCAACAGCGAGGGGGGCTTTTTCAAACTCCATATTAGATTCCTGTCCAATACTAACTATGCCAGGTGAAACCTCAGTACTTATCCTAAAGATCAAAATACTGTACCTTTCTAATGCCTGGCAAATATAAAATCGTATTCTTCTCTGGATTATACCACCATTGGTGCCCCATACCAACCCCTTTACTCCAAACTCCAGCTGTAGAAAAAGCTGACCACTTGATGAAAACCAAAACCGTTTAACAAACATCCTAGTTGAAAATCTCCTCTCATCTCCAATGTGAATGAGTTAACGTCTGTAAGATTCTCTGGGTACAACATCAGAAAGTTTCATTTTGACTTCCGAATAGTCTGTCCAAGTATCTAAAGTTGATGCTTGGTCTACAGCATGTATCCTTGCTTTTCAAAAATGTATAGTTATTGGCCATGATGCTGATGAATACTATGACTCCTTTTAAGCCTTTTAAGTTGTTCGTGATTTTACATAATCATAAAAACAAGAAATCCTTGCCTCTATTGAAATAAAAATCACACTGGCATATTATTTTAATGCTATTTTATGACTTACATCATTTACAACCTCCTCTGCTGTATTATAAAATTCACTGCTGATCAAAAGTCATATGATGATATTTATTCCGGTTCATGCTCCATCCAAGGCAGTATCACCTACACTTCCAAATTCATACCCTTCATTTTGTGCTGACTAGCCTTCTCCAGCAGCACACTCTAAAATTTCCTTGTATGTGATCAGCCACCAACTTTGGGGGAAATATTTTTTTAAATAAATATTTAAGTTTTAAAAATTCTCTTAAAAAGAATACATTTGATACTCCACAATTTGCTGCTTAGATGATATAAAAAACTTCTCACTTTGTACATGAGTTGGCATAAGACGTAAAAAAAAAAAAAAAGTCATGCAAAAAGAAAAGCATTGTTGGTATATTCCAAATTTTTTTGTTAAATGCCTCATGTATGCATATTGTGATTCCTGCCATATTTGCCAGATATACAATGGAGGCAAGCATGTTAAAAAGGAAGCTTGCCCATCATCCTAAAAACCACAAATAAATATTCAGAGTAAACTTATTTCCATGAAAAAATATTCAAAAAATAACATATGTATGTATATACTCAAGATAGTTAAGTTGATCTATCCACAAAGGCTGCCAATAAAATTTTTAATACCCAGATTCAAAGTACATTTGCCCACTAATAAAGACAAATTTAAAAGCAAGTATCTAAAGCAGATCAAATTCAACAATATTTTTACCACAAATACCACAAAAATGCCAAAAATAATAAATATCTGGAATTTGTACAAAAATTAGACTTTAATAGGCAGATACCCATAACTCTAATGAGATATGCAGCCACCAGAAAAATGGACTCCTGCTATTTCCCAATGAATTATTGAGGGGTAGGCACATGTGACTTCCTTCTATGTCTCCAGTAGCAATCCATACTACAAGGCATTTATGTACATATATTTCATTCAATGTTTTAATCATAAGTTAATTGTGTCAAGGTGTCCTTTTACAAGTATAAGAAGCCCTATCAATAAACATGGATAATCAATGCCAGGATATGCAGTCTGATATTGGATCTTTACCAAAGTTCTACTGAAACTTGCTGAATGGGACCATACCTGGTTCTATTCACTACTGCATAAGATATTAAGGTACCAAGTCCTGTGTCCCATTTCCAACTATAAAAATATTTGGCACCAAATACAAAAATATGTGTAACATGCTTGATTTACACATTCATTTCACAGAAACTAATCGGTACTACATTTCTTACCCTTGGCTTCCTGATTATTGATACCCACACACAATACTAGAACTCCTTGTATTCCTAAACCTATTTCATAATCATGCCTTCAACTACATTAAAGATGTGCTAACTAGTGTACTTGGCTTTCTGAGTTACAAGAAGTACACATCAAATACCAAAAATGCTTTAAGTTAGTTTTATCCTCAAAAAGAACAATACCTATCCTCCTCTCTCTGGCAAAAGGATTTTTTTCTTCCCACTGAGATTTATTGTGACCTGCCCTCCAATTTCAGCTTGAGCTTCCTTGTAAGCAATACCTAGAAATTACAGATTTAAAGGCATAGGTTTTGCTGATAACCTCTTTGTCAGAGAAGATCTCAATCTTCTTTTTCCATCAGACAAATAGGACCCCACTCAAGCCACCAATTACCATCCCCAATAAAGTAATACCAAAGTGATCCTGCAAAGAACTTTACTGTTTCTAGGTCTATCACTGGGCATCTATAGGCCATCAAGGGAGAGATCCCCAATGATGCCATCTGAAATAATATGTATGTCAGTTGAACTACGAGAGATAAAAATTACCTGTATGATCTGAATATGGAACTAAATAATTTTTTTAAACTTTATATGATACCTGATGCCTGTACTCACTCGAAAAATAATTTGAAGGCACCTCCTTTGCATCAGGCAACAACAAAAACAGGAGAATTGTACTGTTCTGAAAATTGCGCAGTGCAGACAGAAACAAGCATCTGTACCCATACTTTAAGCTACACTCAAACCTTACTGTCACAGAGCCTACTTAAACTTCCCAACAAAGGATTAGTGCAGCTGATGCTATATAGAAAATTTATCATTCTATCCGTGTAGCATGTCCTGACTCTTCCTGTAGGAACAGTGTAAAAAGTATGAATTAAGTGAAAATGAGTAGGTATAAGAGGGCCCCCAATCCATGAAAGAAGAGAAATTTTAAGGAACATTTTATAATAGGTTAGTAATGACTCAATCTACTTTTCTAGATAAAATATAACAAATATGGTGGACTACTTTCTACTATTTCTATGCAGTTTAACTAAAATGATTTTATTATAGATAATAAATGAGGAATAACTGCTTTCTTAGGTTAAAAGATATCATCTATGCATTCTATATAGGACAGAAGACCCATACTTTATGATACTAAGAAAAAAAACCTGCTAAACTGCAGCAGACCAAAAACTGTGACCTATATTCTTTGTCACTTTGTTTTATTTTTTTATTTTTATTTTTTTTATTTCAGCATATTATGGGGGTACAGATGTTTAGGATACGTATGTTGCCCTTACCCCCCCTCCCCGCCATGTCACTTTGTTTTAAATGAGACACTTTCTCTTTAAAGCTCACATATTTCGATTTTATTTTTTGAGTGAATATATGAGGTCATTTCTTTTAGCAGTTAATGGTAAAACTAGCTTGTATGGCCTACATTAACTATTGTTTTATGGCTGTATTTCCATTCCTTTTTTTTTCTGTATTTTTCTATATGTATTAAATTTTTTATTTTTACTTTCTGTAGTAAATTCAGAAGAGGAGATACATACTGTTTTTAATTCAATTGGAAGTTACCTAAAAGATTTAGAAAAATATTCTTTGTTTCCCACACCTGATTTTATATCAGAATCTTCTAAAATGCTTGTCTAAAATATAGATTTTGGCCATCATCTCTAAATTCTGACAGTACTGTCTCTTAATGTTAGTCTTATGGTATTCTGCTCCTATTTCATAAAGATAAATTTTCCTTTCATTTCACCAAAATTTTCTTCTGAATTCCTCCTAGTAAATAATTTTTAGAAGTCAGATTGCCCCAAATCTTCAGGATGTGGATTTTCTTCCTGTGCACTGTAATACTTTTTCATAGGGCCTATGGGAGATTGCACGATTATTCCCCATTATTGGCTTTTCCCATCTCAGAAAGATGGTAATAAATCCTTGCCCATTAGCAAAAGACTTGCATTTTACTGCCATTTCTGAGAAATATATTTTCCAATCCAGCCCCCTAACTGTAGTTGGGCTTGGTTGGTCATTCTTGTTTGGCAAGCAGATTAAATATAACATTCATCTTATTTTAACAGAAGCTACAAGAGCTATTGTATTGGTTGACTCAGACTGTTGCCCTTCCCCATTGTCATAAGAAGAACATATTCTAGATCACAGCTACTCTTTCAATCTAGGACCCAGAATGGGAAGACACAGGGAACAGAGCTACAACCAATCATGAGGAAAAATTTAACTTTCATTGCTTTATGAGTTACCAGATTTTGAAGTTATTTGTTACTGTAGCTGTAACTAGAAAATGCTGGATAATATAATTTCTATGCTGATATGTTTCTCTGTGCTCATTATTAAACAAGATCAGTACAAACAGGGTATTGGTCAAAAGACAAATGGCTGTTTGGTGTACAGATTGCCTATGGGTCTTTTCACTGTCATGGTACATGATGCCAGATACTCCATCTCTATGCTGAACCTGGAAGCCAGCCTTAAGTGCACATTAACCTTCTTTATTTAGCAGTCCAATACCTTACCCTTTACTTAGCAGGCTTCATGTAGTAAGACTCCAAGACACGTTAAATGGAGGATTTTGTTAAATGCACTCCCTAATTTGCTGACATTATAAATCTATGAATTGCAGGAAAACATTCCCCACCATACACTCTTACTGAGGCTCTTCCTATCAGTGGTACCTTTAATTCATAAATACACATTTCAGATTATGTCACTGCTAGCATTTCCCACTGTTTGTCCTTACTTGCTAACATTTGCACTCTTTGTGTATATATATATATGGATTTGGGTTTGAAAAAACTATCAAGAAATGGGACTAGAGAAGAGCTATAGGCATGATCAAATCATTAACAGCCTAACTAAGAGGTACTGACTTTGTTCTGAGGCAACAGGAAACCAGTGAATAACTACAAGTGTGAAATAAGTAGATTCATATTTTAGAAAGACAATTCTTCTAGCCAATGGAAAATACTGGAAAGGGGAAAGACCAATTACTAGATTTATCTTAGCTTTCAGTAATTAATAATGGGAACCTAAATTAAGGCAGTAGTGATGTGAATGGAGGTGAAAGTGTAGCTTTGAGAAGTATTTAAGAGGTAACATCAACAGCATAACAAGATAGATTGTGTGGGAAATACAGCAAGTTAATATTAATATTTTAATAACGTAAAGGAAAACAACTTATTGTTCTCTTGGGGTTCTAACTTAAGATATTGGATGAAGACAACGTTACTCAGTAAAATTACAAACTCAAAAGCAATAGAAACGGGGCAGAGGCGAAGTTTTTGAGTTTTTATTTGGGTCACATTGAGTCTGAGATACTTTCCACATGGAAATAGTCCATCAGTGGTTTGGATGTGTGAGCCTAAATAAAAGGCAAGCTAGAGAAAAAGCACTGGAAGTTGTCAGCCTAAGTAATAAGACTATGGACCTAAAAATTTAAGTAGTATTAGAAATAGAAGCCAATACAAATACAATACAAAATTAACTAGAATATCTTGATGATGCTTTATTAATTCTTTTCTTAAAAATTCCATCCATTGCTCATTATGGTCATCACATCTCATCCCTAGGGGAAAAGGGAAGAGGATCTAAATATTTGTGAGAGTCCTAGTATTTATTAATTATATACAGCCACTTTCTGTTAGAAATATTCTGGTTTTCTGAGTGAATTATGAATATTCAGGCATGTGGCAATATTCTTTGCAAAGGAAAATAACATTTATTTTAGGTTTTGACTGATGCAACTATACCTGAATGTTTGTCATAAATCAAAATAAATGGAGCAATTGACTTTACCTCTTTTAAATGAAATATAAAACAGAAAAGTTAAAAGAAATGAAAGCTATGGCATGAGCAAAATAACAATACCTTCTGTAACAAGATACAGGACTGAAATATTAAAGGACAGAAGATGTGAAAATGCAAACTAGAGGAAACTTAGGGTAGCAAGTTTAGTGAAGGTGAGTCCATGGTTGCTGACATTTCTGCAAAGAATAATTTGTAGTTAACCTTATTGCCAAAAAGGTGTCTTTTTTTGATGGGGGGCAAGCGGGTGGGAAGTAGGGGGTGAAAGATAAAGCAGAAGCCTTGTATTGGGGAAGTGGAAAATTTACAGAGCAAAACTAAGTGTTGAAAAACAACACAAAGTAGTATAGTATTACAAATGGAAGTCACTAAACTTAAAACTTTTTATGAAAAAATTATTGTAGAAAAGCAATCACTTAAGAAAACACTTTAAAATGTACTACAGAAAAACAGCTTTTTGATAAGTCAATGAATTATAAGCCATAAGCCTAGAAGAAAATGAAATGTCCCTTGCTAACAGGTGACAAATTCATTAAATTGCTAGATGTGCTATACAGACTTCATTAGATTTTTTTCTGTAAAGATACATTTGAGTAAAAACAAATTGCCTAACAAAAAAGAGAAAGCCATTTGGAAAGCCATTACATCATAATTTTCCTGTGCTTCAGACAGAATACTTAATGTATTTTATTTTTTAGTCTTTACAAATTAGTTTGCACAATGAATTCAATATAAATTCCATTTTATTCTAGTTAAATGTCACTAACCAAATTATTTATTTAGTTTTTCTCCTCTAATAGTAGTAGTATATGTACATCGAATGTATTTTTTGTCTATGTTTCACTTCAAAGAATGTTTTCCATTCTATGATAAAGACATCTGTACCCAAATGTTTATGGCAACACAATTCACTATTGCAAGGATGTAGAATCAACCCAAGTGCCCGTCAATTCATGAGTGGATTATTAAAATTTGGTATATGTATACAATGGAATATTAATCATAAGAAATAACAGTGACCTAGCACCTGTTATACTTTCCTGGATTAAACTTAAGCCCATTATCCAAAGTGAAGTAACACAAGATCGAAAGAATGGGCTCCACTTGTACTCGCCATCAAATTGGTACTAACTGATGAACACCAGGGTGCTCACATGGCAGGAATACTCTCCAGGGATTAGGGGGATGGGGAACTAAAGGACACAGGAGCATTATAGGGGGGAAGGACATGCCTCTAACCGTCGCTTGGGTGAGGCAAAGACATAATGTGTAACCATAACGTTTGTACTCTCGTAATACCCTGAAATAAAAAAAATAAAATAAATTTTAAAAAATCCTAAAAAAAAGTTCTCATTACCAATATAATAATTTTTAAAAAATAAAAGCAAATATAAATATTAAGAAGTGTTATACATGATTTTTACCTGGAAAATATAATTGAATAACCTGTAGCCTGATAAAAATATCTAAATGCTTTTGGAAGCTAAATTAATATTATATATATAAGAACAGCAACCTCCATAAGAGAAACAATCACTATAAACAGGTACTGGTTCTACTTCTTTTGCCTATTAAAGCAACCACATATCATTTTTTAAGTATGTAATAAAATGAATTAAAAATCAGGAAACATGGTCAGAAAAAGGATTTTTATGTCACTTCTAAGTGTTGGGAAAATCTGGTTAAAGTAGTTAGACACAGAAATATTTAAATTTTCCAGGTAATTTTGGTGCTTTACATATGATAATAGTGCCAATCAGGACATTACAATGAAATATTTAATTTTAAAGGGACTTTTAAATTATTAGAGTGGCTGTAAAATTCAAGTTAATTACTGGAATAACTTTGATTAGCAAGATTATTTTAAGAAAAAATAAACTGGGATTTAAGTTCACTAAACAAATTAATGAGTCATAAATAGTCACATTGTAAGAGGATTCTTTATATGATAAGATCATTGAAATAAATGCCTTTTGGGATTCTCTGAATGTTTTTGTATCTTATAATGCATCAATTAGTCTATCAAACAGCCTGTCTTTATCATAATTAAAAACAAAAAGATGACTTTTCCTAGAAAATATTTATATACTTAAAATAATTCATTTAAATTATCACTGAAAATTTAGTTTTAGTTTATAAAAATTATCAGTTTATAATAACACTAAAAATAGATTTTAGTAATAAAAAAATTGCATCCCATCAATAGACTACCTACTACTCACTGAGGAAAGTAGAAAGAAAATTCATTAAATGTCAACTATGTACCAGACACTATGATAGATATTTTACATGTATTTATTTTAATTCATATTCAATCAGATAATGTTGGCATTGTTAAAATCACTCCACAGCTGGAAAAAGTGATTCTCAGAGTAATCCATAGATCATTGTAGATCTATGTTTAGAGTGAGGGATATGCAAACAGGCTTTCAGGATTAGAACCCTGGTTGTGCTACTTATTAAATCTCTATGACCTTGAGCAAGTTATTCAATTTCTCTCTTCTTCCTCAGAAGATAATTAGATGAGACAACACAATTAAAAACAGTGACTGGCAAAATTCAAATATATAGAGATAGAGAACAAAACAGTGGTCACCAGGGACAGGGGGTGGCAAGGTTGGGAAATGGGAGATGTAGGTCAGAGGATACAAAGTACCAGATAATGTAGGATGAACAAGTACATCTAATGAGATCTAATGTACCACACGAGGACTACAGGTAATAAAATTATACTGTATTTGGGATTCATGCGAAATCAATTTTAGCTGCTCTTTCCCTACTACAAAAAAATGAGTAACTACGTGAGATGACAGACATGTTAATTTGCTTTGCCATAGTAACCTTTTTACTATCTATATGTATCCCATAACATCATGTTGTATGCCTTAAATACGCACAATAAAATTTACATACTTTTAAAAAAGTGACAAGCACATAGTAAGTGCTCAATAAACACTGTGTACTACTACTACACACCCACTAACATTTCTATTACCTTAGATCACATAGTACATAACAGAACAAGAGCTTGAGCTCAAATCTGTCTGACACCAAAAGAATAGTTATGCAATGCATCACGCTGTCTCTAGTGAAAACGACTTTTAGTGTACTTTCAATTGTTTGATAAACAAAACTCAATTTATACCTTTTTCCAGAAAACATATATTTTTTCAAAGCCAAGTTCTTTTAAGTCACAAAATATGGAAGGTTTTGTTTTGTATCACCTACAGAATTACGTATGTTCTTTAAAAAAAAGTCCAATGTAAGAAGAATGTTATTTGCAGTCAATGTATATAATCGTCCAATTCAAAGGAAAATAGAATTTCTATTAAATTTGAGTCATTCCTAGACACAAAATACAAAATATATTCTATCACTTCAGGGTTGGAGTTATCTTTCTTGAATTAATACATTAATCATCTGCTCACTTTTTAGACACTGAATAAATATCAAATGTCCAATGAAAGGCAATTTGTTTGGTTATTGCTCTAAATATTCACTGGATTGAATGACATCAACCAGTCCAATATGAAATAATATTAGTCCCCCAAAGAATGACCAAACATCCAAATAGCCTTTATCATTGGAGAAAATTACTCAAGGTGATTGAGAATAATTATAAATGGGATGAAATCACAATGGTAACTATATATTGATCTAATTTACTTATTTAAAAATAGATCACCTCAAAAATACTAAATATTTTATCACAAGCTATTTCACTCAGTTCAATAATATTATCTACTATTTTTGTTGCTTAATTTTTTGGTACCATGTTAAAGGCTAACTATATTTTAAAAGAAAAGGAAAATTCCTAGAAGTTTAAATGCTAAGGCAGGAGCTAAATCCAAAAACCAACTAAAGAGAAATCATCCTAAACTCTTCCAGGTTTCTGAGTTGGTACTGACTTTCACACATGAGTTAACACATCCTTCAATTTGGCCACTATATCTAGAAAATGGATAGATGGTTCAACACCAATTTTCATCACCACAGCTGAAATTCAAAATATATGTCCTACTTAATTACTTGAATAAGTAATTCTCTATTGTAAATAGCATCATTAGAGAAGGAAGTTCACGTTAAATAATATGGGCCTTATTATAATAAGCTATTTCTCAATGATTGATGACCTATAATATCTTTAATGTAAAACTACAGCATTAGAGATAACCCATTAGGATCACCTAGCTCACTGTCTTAACTAAAACCAGAATGCATTGAGTGCTTACTATGTGTGATCTATATATTTATTGCATTTAGTCTAAATAATCATGTAAGATATTATTATACTATTCCAAATTTATAATGGTGGAAACTGAGGCACAAAAAATTAATAACATATACAAAATTGCACTAATAATGAATAGTAAAGTCAGGATTTGAACCCAAGTCTGTCTGACTTGAAAGTCCACATATATAACAACAACTATAATAAGAAGGCTTCGTAATAAAGCCAAGCCACAAAAATTGTCCTGCACAAATAAAGGTATCTTTGAAGGCTTCAGAAAATAAGATTATTCCTTCAATATATTATTTTAATTCTAAATCCCCTATATAAAGTAAAACCTCATCAAGGTTAGTAAGAATGGTATAATAATGCCAACAGAGATAAGGCTTACAGAAACAATAAAAAGCTTCGTTAAAAGGTACTATTTACTAGAGAAAAATATATGAAAGATCAAACGCTTCAGCTTGAAACACAAAAGGCAGAGAAGTAACATTTTAGAGCTTAGCTCAAGTTCACCAAGAAGCAATTAAAAATTAGACAATATTGTAACTTTTTGTCATATATTTAGTATGCTGACAGAATTCCAAAAGAGTATATTGAATTTTCTCTGGAAGATTTAAAAACTTCAAATTGATTCTCCTTCATCTGGAACAATTTATTATTGACTAAAAATAAGATGATACATCCTATTTCAAGGTCCCATTCATCTATATTAACTGATGATAAAGCCATAAAATAAATTCTATCAACCCTTGCATAGCAAGAATCTGTATTCTTCAAATAAAGGGAGAAATCCCATTTAACAACTTCCTTTTAACATTTTGAAAAATAAAAGTATGATGCACATACTTTTCTATAATGGTCCCCTTTAAAACTTTAAATAACAATAGACTATTACTGACATGCACAATTGTCTATCAAACAGCAAACCTCAGACATGAATGACTTTGAAACAATTAATTAAAAGGTAATAGATACAAAGTCCAAATAGTTCATAACTAAATCACAGAGTAGCTTGGAATTAACTATGTATTACTACCAAAGAGGAGAGTGATATCTTTATTATTAATATGTTTTCTATTGACTATAAACTAAAAACATATATCACTGAAAAAGTTAGAATCACTGATTGCAGGAAAAAATTAAGATGAATGATATAAAAGAACTAAAACAAAAAATCAAAATGAAAGTAAGTATGCTATTTCCTCAAACTGCTTTTATCTCCATGATGAAATAAATACAATTTAAACACCAAAATATACTAGAAATACTAAAATGAGTTTTGAAAACAGAAAGTAAAAAATAATCATACGTCTTGGATGAATGGACCAGGTAACCTGTTAAATATGGTTTTAGCACTAAGATTTAATAATAGCTGTTCACGATGTAATAAATTATTGTGATAATTTTAGTTATAATATTTCAAACTATATAATCTTCCTAATATTTTCTTCACTGGCAACAATATCCATTTCAGCTTTTAAAAATTATGTAGTTCATATTAACTAACAAGGTATATCTAAATTACACGTAGAGTTTTCTAGTGGCTAGTTCATCTACAACTTCTTTTCCTAGGACTTACTAGGTTTTAAATTACTGATCATGATGTATCTTGGTTCACTTAGATGACAAAGAGCAAAACATTTTGAATTTAAGGACAGGACTGGAATTTAAAGTTTGATTTTCTACTAAGCTGATTTGCCTCCCATGAGATTATTTAAGATCCCGCAGCAAAGTAATATCACAGCTGGGTGGGACCTCAGGATTCCTTTTCACTTCAAAGGTTTTTACTCTCTAACTTCCATCCTTTACACTATATTGATATATATGACCCATACATGGGAGGTGAATGCTGTAAATGTACAGGTCAAATCTATATTTAGATTTATACTGCAACAAATATAGTAATGATACTACTATCAACATTAAAACAATTTCATTAGTAGCTAATTTAGAATGTATTAGGACCTTAAATTTTTCCCATACCTTCATTGACCAGTTTTTCCATTAATTCAGAATTGGATAACCCATGAAGGATCTCATCTATATGTGTACATCCTAATGAAGCATTCCTAAATTACTTTTGGAGTAAAAATTAATGTTTATTTGTATAACTTGCCCATTAATATCCCCAAGCATAGCAATGGATATAGTCAAAATTGATGCTAAAATTAATATTCAACTTCTTATATATATGATTATAACATATAATATTAAATCAGAGTCTGATGCAAAAGGCATCTTTTAGTAAAAATAAGGGAACCTACAAAAATTGCACATAAAATCAACCTCATTAGAAGATATTTAATTTTTACATAAGCCTGGATATGCCACTGGTTAGATTTGGGTCTTCAAACATAAATTATGTATAAATAAGAGCTGTTGGCAATTAATATTGTGCTAGTCTTATGTCATGATACAAGCATTAGAAAATAATAACACTATTTAAGATATAAAGCATATAAATATGTAACTGTTATTAAATACTATTCTTGGGATTAAACTTTACCCTAGTAATTGTCTTCAACCTAACAGGATTTCATGGACAATTCAAACAATGACTATCTGCAAAGGATAAGGTCAGGATTAACATTCTTCCTCAACTGCATATTATAATCACTATGCTATATTTGGTAAAAATTTATTTATTATCGAAGACGGCATTCCTTTATGGTTATAAGAATCTAAGTGTCAACATTTCTTTTATATGGTATAAATATATATCTGCCTTAGTTCTAAAAAACTTTTTTATTAGCATTTAAAGGACAAAACCCAAACATTATAATACATTTATGCAGCACTGAGTATATCATGCATAACCTAAGTGTGTATAAAATATCAGCAACTGTATATTCGAAGAAAACTTACCAGACAGTTGTTTCCACTTGACTGTCATTGAGCTGCCGATTGTCCAGTTGGGCAAAAAGTGGAAAAAGCACTTGAATCCCTCCAATTGAATGAATTGCACTATGAATTGAATGTGTTACTATAGCTTTCACATCCTGTGTCCAAAAACAAAATGGTTTATTAAACTTCTATAGCATAATTTTCATCACTATTTCCTTGTTCCAACTATCTTTATAAGAAAATTAAACATAATTCGACATTTCAAAAGCCCTCAATTATATAAATTTCGACACACACAAAAAATGGAAGTATCTTTGCTAATCACTTTTGAATTTTAAAGCTAAAGTTGAGAGATCTTTACATTAAAAATATGAAGCTGAAATAAGAAGTTAGTTTAAAATAAGAAATACTATGCATGGACTTAAAGATACTCAGGTATTTTATATGAGAGTATCATTCTTAAAGCAAGTATATATTTATATCTCTTATATCTGTTCAGTTAATCAATCTATTTTATTTCAAAGGACATAGAATAGGCAAGATAATAGAAACGACACATTTCTTACTAAGGAGATGAGGCCAAGTTAAAGAATATTGCCATGCAAAAGGTAGAAGGCAAAAACTCTAACTAAGAATGGGAAAACCAAAAGAGAGGGGAAAAAAAAAAAAAAACCAAAACAGTAATTGCAGACTTATAGATGAGTGATGTTTGAAAAATAAAATTAAGGTACTATCAACTGATGACAAGAACATGAAAACTAAGCCACTATTCACCCACCTGGAGCATTAGAGCATGTGGGGAATGTACAAAAATCGATGCATTTTCCTTTGGTGATGATTCTAGACAGAGTTGAGCATCAGTGGCCTTAGCATTATATGTAAAGGCAATACTACTTGCGAGTTTCCCATCATACAGAACCTGTTTGTGATGTTCTGCCAAATGAATATCACTCTCGGATTTAAACTTGAAGGTACTCTGAAAAAAATAAAACTAAAATAAACACTCTTTTTCAAAGTAACATAGTAAAACTCTAAAGTTTTAAAGTAGACAAACATTTACAATGATAAATAATTTGTTACATGCCTTTGACTTTATTTTATTTTAGTTGATTCGTAGTATTTTGAAATTAAGATTTCAGTGGATTACTCTGACATTTAGTTCCAGATTTCTCAGATGAACTGAAGTGTACTGACGTATCTTGTAATACTTCTCCTTCAGTAGCTTTTTCTGTATTTTATTTATTTATTTATTTTTATTTCAGCATATTACAAGGGTACAAATGTTTAGACTATATATATATTGCCTTTGCCCCACCTGAGTCAGAGCTTCAAGCGTGTCCATTCCCCAGATGGTGTGCACTGCACCCGTTAGGTGTGAATATACCCATCCCATCCTCCACCCTCCCACCTGCCCAACACCCGATCAATATTACTACTACATGTGCACGTAAGTGTTGATCAGTTAATACCAATTTAATGGTGAGTACATGTGGTGCTCAATTTTCCATTCTTGTGATATTTCACATAGTAGAATAGGTTCCAGCTCTATCCAGGATAATACAAGAGGTGCTAGGTCGCCATTGTTTTTTGTGGCTGAATAGAACTCCATGGTATACATATACCACATTTTATTAATCCACTCATATATTGATGGGCATTTGGGTTGTTTCCATATCTTTGCAATTGTGAATTGTGCTGCTATGAACATTCTAGTGTAGATGCCTTTTTTATAGAATGTCTTTTTTTCCTTTGGAAAACTTAATATTGTTAAGATGGTCATAACGCAGTTGATCTACAGATTCAGCGCAGTCTATGAAAATTCACATTTTTGGTATACTTTGAATGAATGAGTTATATGTATGCGGACTGTATCGCAATAAAGCTATTAATTTTTTTTTTTTAAGAAAGAAATGAAGCTAAGCTCTTTTTCTCTTCCTGTTCCTCCTCCTTTTCTGAAAATACATAAAGCTACCAGGTAGGACTGAGCAAGGTAGGAGCCCATACTAAGGGTAGAGAGGAGAAGTTGCAGCAGCCAGTAGGATGGCAGAGCCCTGAGCTGAGTGAGGTGTATATCCATACAGGAGAGCAACATGGCATCAAAGCTCAAAGAGATGAGAAGGGTGTCCACCACAGGGTTAGCCAGGCATGGAAGCCAGAGCCTGAGCAGAGTAAGGAAGGGATCACTGCAAAGGGGACATGGAGCCCAAGCAGAAGGTATCTATTTTAGAGGGATCTATAGCCCTGGGTGTCAAAGATGAGTAGGATGGTGAGGGCAATCACACTGGTATGGGCTACAGGAGTAGAGAAACGGCAATTTCCTGCAGGATATCAGAGCTTGAGTAGGGTAGGAAGGCATCCCTAGGAGAGCTACACATTTTAGGATGTCAGAATTCTTATTAAGTGATAAGGCATCCACCTGAAAGGACAAGGAAGAAGGGAGGGGGTTGTGTCCTGACATAAAGTTTGTGAGTATATGCAAGGTAAGGAGGGTATCCACATACAGGGGCTTCCCTGTGTAGGGGGTCAGAATCTGAAAATGATAAGAAGGCCACCTGACTAACAGGAAAGGGCAAACCAGGAAAGGGAGCTGAATCTGGAGTAGTAGGGTTCGGAAAGCATTCATGTGGGGTGTGGCTTGGCATGCTGGAGCCTGAGGTAGGTGAGGAGTGTATCCACACAGGAAGGCAGCCAGGCAAGGGAAGGCAGAACACCAGCAGGATGGGGAGACAGCTGCCTTGAACAAGCATGCATGGGCTCTGAGAGTTCTAGAGAGAGGGAAGAATCTGAGTAAGACGGTTGTCCAGCAGGAGGTAAAGACTGGGGCTAAAGAAGGATGGGGAGAGTATCGGCTCGACAGCCTGGCCCAGTGCAGCTAGAGCTGAGAAAGGGTTAAGAAGGCATCCATGCAGCCAGCAAAGAATGCCCACACCCACCTCAGGTGAAGAGGGCATCCATACGGAAAACGAAGGAAAGGTTGAGAAACTGTTCCATTCACTAGACTAAAGATACATTATAATGTAAACCCGGTAAACTGGATATTTTTTCTATAGAGGACATTAGGAAACAATCAGCAAAATTTTAATGAGGTCTGAGGATCAGATAGTAGAAACATATCAGTATTAACTTCGCAATTTTATGTCATATAATAATTATGTAGGCTGGGCATCACGGCTCATGCCTGTAATCCCAGCACTTTGGGAGGCCAAGTGGGGAGGATCGCTTGAGCCCAGGAGTTTGAAAGCAGCCTGGGTAGCATGGCAAGACTCCATCTCTACAAAAAATTTAAAAATTCATCTGGCATGGTGGCACATGCCTGGAATCCCAGCTACTCAGGAGGCTGAAGCAGGAGGATCACTTGAACCCCAGAGTTGGAGGTTGCCCCAGAGTTGGTGAGCTGTGATCGCAGCACTGAACCCCAGCCTGGGAGACAGAGTCCCCTCCCATGTGACAATTCTACCAAGTCAGTTGTTCAGGCTGAAATTCATGGTGTCACTTGCTCCTCCCAATCTTCCCTTACTCCCTTACCCCATATTCACTGTGACAGAAAATCCTACTGGCTCTATTTCTAAAATATATCCAAAAGCTGACTTTACTTAGAGTTTTATTTTAGATATGCTTTATCAAAAATCCAATCAAGTCCCAGTACTTTCCAATGCTACCAGCCTTGTCTAAACAATCATCTTTCACCTAAATAATTTCAACAACCTCCTAACTAGCCTTCCTGTTTACACATTTGTTCCTAATTAACATATAAGCAGCTAGAGTGATTCTTTTAAAATTGCCCCAGAGCTTCTGGCCCTAATTTTTTTGACCAGAAACTTTTTCCATCAAAGTACAAAAGGAGTAAAAAATGCAGAACAATGCTGATCACTTGTGCCATGTTTTGACTACCCTCAAAACCTGTCTGCTTTTATTTAATCCCCAGAACCCTCAGGTAGATGTTTTCTATACTATGTACAAAATTTCTAAGTGGTTATTTGTGGGAAAATCCATTTGCTCAGAGTGCACCTCTCTACACAAGTATTGGAAACCCTCCAAAGTGATTTTTAATTTTGGAAGTTGTTTTATACTTCTCTCTTATCAGTGAGGCCTTTATCATAATATGATAAATTATAAAAAACATTATACTATCATTTTCTTAAATGGAGGAGAGAATACAAAGCTAAATTTTGAAATATCTAGCAATGGAAACTAACTGCTTGCCACATGAGGTTATGTGACAATTAGAAAATGTCTAGTAATAACTATAAAATATCAAAACTTTGTTAAAATCTGATTTGCAAGCTTATGTGAAAAGGTCACCTTATATATAAGACTTCATGATCACATTCAATAACCCCAAATGGAGTTCTACAATAAATTTCTCTTGCAGTAAATTCTACACAAAGTTACAGTGAGATTTTCTGTGTTTTAAAAATTACTTCCAAACTTAATGATTTGTTTAATTGATAAGCGATACCCTCCCTTATTTACTGTTTGCAGAAAATAACCAAGTACAGAATATTCACTCACAAGCTACACTGATCAAAACCAGACAGTCCATAGAAAGAAAATTAGCTAGCACTGTAGTGACCAACAGGTCAAAATCACTTGGGACAGGCTCCATAGAATATATAGTTTGATGACAATATTTGAAGGGAGAATTAATATATTCTATTAATTTCAAGGTGCATGTGATGACATGCTACCTACATTAAGCTCAGAATCACAAAGAATATTATCTGATCATTACAATTAAAGAAAGTTTCATATACCTTGAGGCAACAAATATAAATAGCATATTACTATATAACACTAAATAATTTAAATTCCATTTGTGATTTAAACAAATATCAACTAATTATTAT
This sequence comes from Indri indri, assembly GCA_004363605.1. Lineage (NCBI taxonomy): Eukaryota > Metazoa > Chordata > Mammalia > Primates > Indriidae > Indri > Indri indri. The sequence goes on along the minus strand of RJWJ010000381.1, from coordinate 127,653 downwards.
ATTCTATGTACCTTAAAAATTCCACTATAGCCCTCTACCTCTTCACTCATAGAAAGTGACTTTGCCACCTACTTTACCAAGAAAATTGAGACAATAATATGAGAATCACTCAGCTTTTTTTCTGTCAAACATAATCTGATCATTTATATTCTTTTCTCCTTCCCCAAATTCTCTGAATTTCTAGAAAAATCATTTTTTTTTTCTTTTTTGGAAGACTGAGTCTCACTCTGTTGCCCAGGCTAGAATGCAGTGGCATCATCATAGCTCAATGCAACCTCAAACTCATGGACTCAAGAGATCCTCCTGCCCCAGCCTCCTGAGCAGTTGGGACTATAGAAGCGTGCCACTATGCTCAGCTAATTTTTTACATTTTTTGTAGAGACAGGATCTTGCTATATTGCTCAGGCTACTCTTGAACTTCTCACCTCAAGTGATCCTCCCACCTCAACCTTCCAAAGTGCTGGGATTACAGGCATGAGTCACTGCACATAGCCAGGCAAACTTTTTGATATTTTTTTTTTTACCAAAAAATTTTGCTGATGCTTATCATGGTAGTAATTATTCTTTTAATATTTACAAAATGGGGAAATGCATATGTACCCATGGATTTATAGTCAGCTTCCAATAACAATAAGGGTAAGAACTTTCAAACTTAATAAAATATTTTTTCACTTAATGTCCAAAATTTAGAGGTATTTTATTTTAAAAGTTTTGACTTCTATATAGGTACTCTATTGTCCATTAGGATACTAAGGATACACTCTGTATCACATGAGTAGTTGTATACAGACGAAGGTGACAGGGTTACTGCTGATTTTCACTATTGTTATAAAAAATTTGACAATAAAGAGCCATACGACAAATTACTTGAGTTTGCAAAGCTGGTCAGGACGGTGTTTGTTCCTTTCTGAACAGAAGAATTATAAAACTGATTATAGTTAGCTCTTTTCCTTTTTGCTGCCAGGAAGCTCCCATCAATTCTAAAATTTCACATTAGCAATCATATTGGATTTATGGTTTATACATCTGTATTTTCTTCATATTCTACATTTTTATATTTCATTTGTTCATTTGTCACTCTTTTTGATATCATTCTATTAGATCTTGACAAGACACTTCAAATATTTTATGAGGCAAATATTGTAACAAGGCAAACAAGCAGGAAATGAAAGCAGGCTGCACATGAATCCAAAAATGTGAATTACAAAAACATTCTTATGCAAGGTCAACAATGACAGAACCAGGAAAAGACCCAACAAACCAGAAACCAACAAAAAGACCCATGAAAGAAAAAGTGGCTATACAAGCACAAATTCATTCCTAGGGCAAGTCAAACAAATGAAATGATATGGACAGGCTAGGTGCAGTGGCTCATGCCTGTCATCCCAGAACTTTGGATGTTTGCAATCAGCCTGGGCAATATAGCGAGAGCCCTTTCTCTACAAAAAATTTAAAAAAAGAATTAGCCTGGCATAGTCGTACATGCCTGTAGTCCCTGATCATTTACATTCTTTCCTCCTTCCCTAAATTCTCTGGGAGGCCAAAACAGGAGGGGCACTTAAGCCCAGGGGTTCAAGGTTGAAATGAGCTGTAATTATTCCACTGAACTCCAGCATGGGCAACAGAGCAGGGATCCCGTCTCTTACAAAAACAATCAAATGGACAAAATATGGTAGCAAGTATTGTTAAATTGACATAAAAATAATTCACTATTATTATGGCTATTAAAATCACTGAGAACAGAAAAAGCTTTTAATAAGGATAAATTTAAACTGTCTAATATAGAACATAAAAATAAAAACAAATATCAATGCAAAAACACAAAGGCAAAAGAAGGAATATTTTTCATTTTTAGTACTCCTTTTTCGTAACACAATCTTCACATTAATTATTCAAACACTGAGTTCAATTTGAAAAATATAGCACTTCTGTACAAGATGTACTCCTTCAGAATTATAAATACTTTGACCACTATGTATAATTCTCTCTCAGCTCCAAATAGTTTAGGATATCACAATTCCCAATGTGTGTTTAAATAAAACCCTTATACATCTCCCTAGAGGTGTACTGCACATTAAAAACTAATTCATATACATACATAATATATCTTGCCTAAATAAGTCTTTGAAAGTTAAAAAAAAAAAGCAGGAAGAATATGATAAACCACATTGAATAATTCTAATTTTGTTAAATTAGAATACTCACTACTGTAGCTACTTCCTCCCCTATTGCAAAAGAAGCAGCTAAAATTGAATAATTTCAGTCACACATAATATTTTATACTAGTTTCCTTCCAAAGCTGTATTCTTTCCAAGTTACCTCTGATGTTAACCAGAAGTTATTTCGTATGTTCATTACATAATTTACATATTTCAAAATTTGGGATTTCCAATACCAGATTAAACAATCTAGATTTATAAGATTATTTCAGACTTGATAATGAAAGGCATGCCACCAACAGTAGAGAAAATTCTGAAGAATAAAGAAAGTTTATGAAGGGAAAATAGTTAAGAGAAAAAGCACCTTTGAAACAAAAAGAAACATTTAATAAAAATTGACTGTGTTCTAAACAATAGAGATGACTTTTAAACCATATATTATATCACATTTTACATCTAAAACTTTCCATAGAATTTATAATAAGATAGTTATTACTACCTTATATCCAGGTCCTAACTGATGAATTGCAAATATCTGTGCTGGGTTGAGTGCTTCACTGAACACATACACGGCACCAAGTTGACCACAGAATACTCTATTTGCATCAGCAGTTTCTGATGATCCAAGAAAGCATTTGTCATAGCTCTATTTTAGAAAAGCCATAAAAAAATTCAAATACATTATTCTTAATGACAAAATATTTAAGGATATCTGTTTTCATTATCGTTAAGATCTTAAAACATAACAACAGAAGAAAGCACCAATTAAGACTTTATTTAATATTTAAATAATAAATGTCGCTAAAGCCTTTTAGAAAAAAATGATCAGTTATATGTTTTATATTTATATTTAAGCAAACAGTGACCCATTACTCAATCTTCAGACTTAATTACTTTCTAAATTTTATAGTTAAAGGCAGAAGAGCTTATAATCTGAGATTATTAGATAATTTATTTACAAAAGTAAAACTAATTTGAAAACTCTAATGATTTATAATTGTCCATATTTAGCAAGATTCAACTGAATCAAGGGAATAACTATCCACAATTTAACCACAAACGCATAGGATCTCATTTTTAAAATGCTACTTCATTTTTCCATTATGGATTCATTACTCTATTTCTCTACACTAAGTCAAAGACACACAAAAAAATCTGTTCCTTCTCTTGTATGAGTAGGCATCATACAGAATCAAATAATCTGATTAAATCAGATGGTACAGTGATCTTCACATGGAGAATTCAGCACTTAAGAAACCGAGTTTAACAAGACCTTTCCTGCCTCTACTTCTTAAACCCCAACCATCCATACCAGGGAAAGCAGTCACTACTCAGTTTTCTCTATCCTCACAGGCTATTCCAAACCTTAGTACTAATTTCATATACTTACGGAATTCTTTTGGTGCCTCAATAAAATAATGAAAAAAAAATTGTGAATAGGGTACAAAGACAGAAAATTTGTCCCCATTAAATACCCAATCTTTAATTAAACGTAAAGGAACTTAAGATTTGACTGCACAAATGTATATGTGTTATTGTCCAGGATTCTCTACTTCTTCAAGCACTATTACAAATAATTCAAAATTTCAAATTACAAATAATTCAAAAGTCTTTTCTTTTCAATATACCATCTTATATGCTCATGACAGTCCACAAGGCTACTGGGATTTCTTCCACTTGATAATAAAGAGACTGTCCTCTATGTAGGGTAGATAAAAAGCAGGATTTCACCTGTGGGTATTCTAATTCTGACAAAATCATTCTCTTAAATATTTAATGACTGTAGTTCAACTATGAGTTCCTAGTGCAGAAAAAGCAACTCTTCCTATAAAGGGACACAGAGAAAAATACTTTAAACTTTGTGAGCCACATGTGGTTTCTGTTGCACATTCTTCTTTGATTCTGTTTGTGTCTTTAAAAAATAAAAACAAAAGACTTTTAGAAATGTAAACACCAAGATTCTTAGCTCTCGGCTCATTAAAAACCAGAAATAGGTAGAGAGTCAGAATTGGCTCATAGGGTATAGTCTGCTGACTCCTAATCTAGGGACAAACTATGGACTATGCACGCAATGCTAGGTAAAAGAATACAATACAGGAAGAGCCAATCCTTGCCCTTCAGGAGATTAAAGTTTAGAGAAATACAAACAAAACTGAGTAGTGAATTTTGTTAAAAAGAGGCAAGTTATTATAAAACCAGGTATGCTGGAAGGGTTGTACATTATTGGGCTTGGAGGCACTTTGGACATTAAAATACTCTTTTACTTTGGCTTTAATAGGTCAGGATGGAGACAAAGGAAGAGCCCAAAATAGAAAACCCAAGAGCCCTTGAGGTTTTAACTCTAGATGTCATCTACTTAGAATCCTAATGTGTCATCTCCTTTACTGCTAACACGCTGGTGGAAACTATTATAATGTCATCTCTTTGTTATAATTGCAATAAGTCATTTAAGTGATCTTCCTGCTTCTGTAGTCATTTTCCTTCAAAATATTCCCAATACTGCAGGCAGACTGATGATTTTGAAAATATAAGCAGACATCAATCCTTCCAAGGATTTTTAAGTGAGGTAAGATGGGAAAGCCCAGGCCTTACATTTGCTTATGAGGCATTATATGATTTCACCCTCTACTACCTGCCTAACATCATCTTTTAACATTAGTCTGCCCCTTCCTCCTTCTGTTCCAGATAATTTGGCTACCTTGCTATTCCTTGAACTTTCCAATTTGCTTCAAAGCCTTTGTACTCACTGTTTCCACTGAATGGAATATGTCCCCCAAATATCCACATGGCTTATTTACTCAACTCTTCTCATTAACATCATCTCTGGACAATCTGGCTTCTCCCTTACCTACATCTACACTTTCTATATCCCTACTTTATTTTCTTCATAGTATATATTACTATGTGCTTAATAATAGTGACTACATGTTATACCAAATCATTCTGCTTAAGGTCTTCCTTCCACATCTAAATAATGGGTAAGACACATTTTTTAGTGCTTGAGATTCTGGGAAAAAATATTGCATTGATGTTTTTTGACCAACAATACTTAAAAATTTGGCCAAGTAATTTTCCTGTTTTTGTATTACTAATCATGTATTTTAGTAATTCTATTATACTAAATGTAAGACTGAAAGACTCACTTTAAAAAAAGAAAAAAACTTTCAAAGTTCATAAATATTACCAAACTATTTTATTATTCAATTCATGTTATAGTTATAGACCATAGTCTCAAATACATTAAAATACAGATTAAAAAATAAAAAACTTACATCATTTGTGTTAACATGCCAAGCCATATCACCATAAGATACCAGTTGTCCATTAACATAACACCGGATTTCACTGTTCCTCCATCGATTGTAAATGTGGACAATGCTGATCATGTACCACTTAAATAAAAAAATTAGAGATATCAATATGAAATGTTCAGTTATTATTGACTAAAATGCAACTACAACATTCATAAAACCCTGTAAGAAAATGCCTGAAGGACTACTAATGATCATCCAATACCACTTCCTCAAGTTTCTCCCTCCAATTTTTCATTTTACAGATGAAAAAAGTGGCACAAAAAGAATAAATTTGTGATGGAGACGAAGCTAGAACCACTTAACCCCCGCTTAACCACTTATTCCTTCCACTATACCCAGATCCAAAACTGTAGAAATACAATTATATTTGTGTTCCTTTAATAACATTTACATTGTGCCAAGCACTACAGACACCCAAGGCTGACCAGACACACAATAGGCCCCGTTCTTCTGGAATTTATGATCTAGAAAAAGGGACAGACATGACACAATTAAACAAATACGGAATTACAAATCATGATGATTATAGTGGGGAAAAAATACAATGTAAACTGAGAAAGAATAATACAGGATTCTACTTTGGATCACACGGTCAGGAAAGACCTGTCAAAGAAACAACACTGTAGCATTTATAATAAGATTTAGACGGTTTCGATTTCATAATTTAGATTTATTAAATCAAGTAATAATTATATAATTATAACTAAATAATGTGTGAATATTCATTATCAATGAATGTGTTCATATTGAGTTCTCATTTTATAGTTACTGGTGGTAACAAAAAGCATTTTGAGTGTGCATCTCCATATGAGATAGTGTGAGTTCTGTAACAATTTATGGATCCAACCATTAGTCTCTTGAGAGTTAACAGGCTAAAGCAGGGAATATATAAGTATTTTTTCTAAAGTATAGGAAAACACAAATGATTTATAGATATTTGAACAAGTATGCCTTTAGAAGTTACATGGCGAAAATTAGTTTATTCTTCCCAAAATAAAAATATAAAATACCAACTTTGTTCTACAGATTATTTAAATGCATTGTTTACTTACTTCATATATATTTTGACAAATATAAAGTTACAATAGTAATTTTCAATCACAAAATGTTAGTTGTTTCAAGGTGTCTGAAATATTTTGAACAAAATTCAATTTTATTCATTTCTATTTAGAAAATAAAAATAATGCACTGAACAACCCAGAGAAGTTAGCAATAAAAAACAATAGTGTTCCTCAATTATAAATAAAGGTCAAATCAAACTATTTAAATGCATAAAACACATGTCCTTTTTAAAGTTGTTTCATTCTAGGTAATCTTTAATTTATTGTAAATTGAGTCTTTCACTTGATCAGAAGGCAACATATGTTAGCCCTGATTAAAATCAAAAGAGAAAAATCTTTACTGTATTCATTTAACAACTGTTTCTAAATATTATGAAATTATCAAGAAGCCATAAAGAAAGCTTCGGATAAATTTAAGAAAAATCTTATAGAATTTTACAGATACGAAAATTAAAATTTGTATGTACTACTTTCACTGAGTTTGAAAATATTTAAGCAGAATGTTATCTAAATAATACAGAAGATATAATCTTTATATTTTGGAGTAAAATGTTTAGAAACTTTAAATTTCTAATGAGAATAAACAAAAAATGTTTATATATAGGCAAAGATTTCCTCCCCAAGACAGTTTTAAGATAAATATTAAATTTATTATTATACTCTATATAAAAGTACTCATTCAACAAATATTTATTCAGTTTTTACTACTCTAGGTAATTTAGTGTACTGGGCAGGATGAACTTGAAATTCATGTAGACATGAACTGGGTTCCTAAGTTGCTAGTTCTATGACTTTTGGCAAATTATTTAGCATCTTTGAACTACTTCCATCTCTAAAAAAGGGGGAATAGGAATGTCTACTTTATAGAGTGATTATGAATAGTATAGGTAATACACAATGTATGAAAACTATGAAGAACAATCCCTAATACATATTTGGCACCCATAAATTTAGTATGTCCTCACAAATAGATTTGGTTCCACCAAAATTGACATTATTTACATCTCAGAGTCATTCATTCACTCAAAAAATTTACTGAGAGCCTACTTTATGCCAAATATCTCACCCCACCCTCAGATTGTATGTATATAAAGATATATAACATATACACCCTGAAGGAGCTTTCAATAGAGAAACCAATGTGAAAATAATAGAGAATATCTAAAATACAGGTATGGGAGCAATGAAAGTGATGACTGAAAATAGCAAAGAAAGAAAAGATTAATGGAGAAGGCTATCACAGAAGAATTCACTAAAAGAGTAAAATTAAACATAAGACTAAACTTTAAGGATAAAAAGAAATTGTTGAGTAAACAGGAATAAAGAAATATGGACTCCAAGCAGAGGAATCTTAATATGGTACAGCACAGAGGCTTGACAAAACTTTTCTCAGTGTCTAGAAAAAGACAAAGACAAGATTGCAAAGAGACTTGTAGGACACCTTTAGAATTTAGCCTTTGATTCTGCATAATGTGGTATCACTAAAAAATTCTGAGGAGGAAAGTGAAATGATAATCTCCATAGTTTAAGAAAATTAACGGCAGCGGTGCGGAGGTGGGATAGTTAGACAAGTGTGGATAAAGATAAACCTGAAAACCACTGCAAAGATTTAGGTAAAATACCTAAGAGCCTGAATTAAGACAAAGGCATAGGTAATTTAAAAAGAGGGACATGGGGATTAACTAACAGAACTGATAGGAAGTGCTGATATAGAAAGGGGGAGTCTAAGATGACTAAATGAAGACATTTCTCCCACCACATGTGGGCTCATCATGCCTCTTACATTTGTACTATCAATCCCAAATGGTAAAGCAATATTCCTGTTAGTAGTAGGTTAGTCTCCCCTAAAAAAAGTTTGATAATCTCACTGTCGTCTACCCAAGAAGGAATCTTGAACCTGGAAGGGGTACCAGGCCTAAACATGCGGAAACAGGAACTCCTATACAACTGTCTGTGTTTTCTTGAGTCTGGACTTTCGGATGGTTTGTTACTGTGACACAAAGACAGAGTCTGGAAAATAGGCAGAAACATCTCTCGAGAAAACCTCAGTTGATCATGAATAAATTATATCTTATAAATCTGATATACAGTTACACATGTCTTTTATCTTTTATCTTTTAGTTTTAGAGCAGTTTCTAAATGTGTTTTGACCTGGGTGCTACTATTCTTTGGGATATTAAATAAAGGTATATTTTATGGGCCAAAACACTAACAATAGAGCAACATCCCTCCCCTTGAAGCCAGCGTTACTGAAGCAGCAGCAATTAGCAAAACCTTCAACTGCAGGAAACAAGATTCAGAATTATTAGGTAACTCTTCCTCAAGAAATGTCCCTCTGCATTACCAAATCTGGAACTATAACATAGAACCTTTATAAAAAGAGCCAATTATTTACAAATCCATAGCACACAAACGAACAAGGCTGAAGTCTGAATCTCTGGTCTAAAAACTGGTTTTAACTAATCCAAATAAGGTTAGAGAAAGAACGGGGAAAAAGGACAAGGGCGAGAAGTGAGCTGGAGAAGAGGAGAGGAAGAGGCAGGCTGAAGAGGATGACAAAGAAGGTGAAGAAGGAACGAAGCTGAGGGAGGAGGAGGAAGAAGAAAAGAAGAAGAAAGAATAGTCATTAAAATAACACTTCTTCGAAGTGTTAATAATTCTTCAGAACTGTAATTAAAGTAACATAAAGCTGACATATAAAAGTTTGCCTTTCATAAATGCATACAATTTTTATTTGCCAATAAAATTTTTTTAATTTGCCTTTAAAAAATCTTTCAACTAATAATATAATTGTTAATACTATTTTAATAGATGTGCAAAAAAATAATGAAAAGACACTGCATAATTTCTATATAATATATACCAAACATATATTATATATAAATTAAGTATAATTATATATAATTATATTACAAATAAATTATATATAATATATACCAAAATTTTAGAATGAGAACGAAGGTATAATGAAGGCATCAGCTGCTGGCATTCTAATTAATTGTGTTTTCTATTAAAAAACCAAAAACCTGTGAAAAGATTTTCTCAAAAAATACAAAATCTCTTTTAATGTTCATGGATAATGCTCTAATTCTCTCTGTATAATACTGAAAATTAACTTATTTTTGCAATATATATTATTGTGCCAGAACAAAAACAAAGGCTAGTAAGTTTTATATTTCAAATGCGTACCACATAGCAACAACCTAAATTATTTGGTCTTTATTACCTTTCTTCTAACTGCCACATGGAAAAGTTCTTGGCAGCCTTATCTATCAAAGATGCACTGATCACAAGGCCCATCCCTTCTTCTTTCACTTTATCAACAATAATGCCCTCATATATTTCATTCTACTGGGAAATAAACTGTTCCATATAAGTTAGCTGTCCAGACAAATGTAACTTACTCCTTTATGAACCAAAAGGTCTTCTTTCTGTTGTTAAAGTCATGTTATATTCATTTATCCAATGTATGTTATTGACAGTTTACCAAATTCAAATACCCTCTTAGGCATGTGAGGGAATACAAACGTGAATCCAAAACAGATCTTAATTTCAAAAGTCACTAAATAATGTACATAGAAATGAACAATCAAGGTTTAAAAGAAATAACTGTCACAAGAAATACTGAATCTTAAGAAAAATCAAGGAGGAATTCCACGGAAATGATGGAAATATGAAATTAGTTAGTGGGGAAGTAAATGATTGGTTTGAGTGATGGAATAATAATATCAGGAAGACAAATCAGATATTAGTATGTAAAACAGTTTGGAAAAGTTAAATAAAACAAAATGAGGAAAAAGCAACATGAAGACTTTAAGCAGCAGGTAACCAATTTTACAAAAGCAGACAAATATTTCAGAGATACAATAAAAAGGACTTTAAAATTAAACTGATAAAATGATCAAAAAATGGGTTTTGATCACTGAAAAAAGTTGACTCAAGTCCCAATTATTATAAAGATGGTAGAGCTCTTAATCAAAACAGAAGACTTAAGAACATGAGTGGATAGGAGACTGGAAAGAGTAAATCTGATGTTACATATTCTAAGGTCCAGGCACAAGAAAGACATCCAGACGGCAGTATCTCAGAGGTAGATGGGAATATAAGTATGAGCTCTGAAGATAAGAATAAGAGCAGAAGGACAGCATGAGATGGAATAAAAATTCCAATACATACAAGCTCCACAAAAGCAGAAATGTTGTCTTATTTTGTTCACTGTAATATCCTCAGTGCCTATGTCTGGCACTCAGTAAATATTCAATAAGTGTTTATTGAAAGAATGCCAAAGAACAGATCAGACCGTAAAGAATGAGAGTGTGAGAGAAATATACTACAAGAGGTCAAAAGACTGATCTTATAGAAGACAAAAGTTAGACAAAAAAGTTAAAAGAAAATGCAGATAAGGATAAGAGAAAAGCATTAAGAGTCACAGAAAAACCAGTGAATGAGCCTATCACCGAAGTCATAAAAAGTGAGTTTTAAGCGGGAATGGTGAATTGCGACATTTTCAACAGATATATTGTTTTTACCTACCTTGCGTGGTTGAAAATCATACTTCACACAGTGCTGAAAACCTTTTCCTTTGGACTTCAGTGATGTGACTATTAAACAGTTGCCAACAAAATGAGCAGAGTAACCAACTCCTTTGCTAGTACGAAAACTGTAAAGAAAACTGAAAATAGTATAATATCCTCTGATAAAAGAACTATATATCATTAAACATTCTTATAAAAATTCTTATTAAACATTCATATAAACACTCTTATAAAAATAAACATTTTTACATTAAATGTTCTTATAAAACATTCTGATAAAAATAAAATTTATTTCCCTGTAGAGTAGAAGGGGTTTAACATGGACCAAATAAAAACTAAACTAAAACATAAAAGATTTAGATTAGAATAACTAAAAGATAAGAAACTTAAACTGGAAAATAGAAGACTATGGACGCTTTTAACATTTCAATTTAAAATATCACAAATACATAAGAACAAATGAATAACAAAAGCCTACCAAGTAGACCTCATGTACCCTTAATAACCATCTGCAATCAGCAAATACAGAACACATTTACACACAGTTCGTGTTTTAAAGAATAACTTGCTCTCTAATTCTGCTATAGCTATTGAAAATAGCTTACAAATTAAAAAAACTTGATGAGAGCCAAGTTTGATACATAATACAGTTGATCAAGCAAAGGCATACATTTCTAGTTTAAAAAGTAAAGAGATATGACTATGGAGTATAGTTACTTTCTTCTAGAAGCACACTCCTCCTAGCTATGAATTCAATCAATATGTAGAAAAATTTTAAATACTTTGAAAAATGAAGGTATCACTGAAATTATATATGATCTCCCTGAATGACCATTCTGAAGTCCGACTTCATTTATGTTTGACAGCTCAGATGCTTATTTAAAACTCCCTCTCATTACAATTTATATTTAATATTTTATGATAGAGCAAATAAGGTAGTAACAGCTCAGAGTTTTCTGCACTCATATTTCTGAGCCAGCCATTGTACAAAAGCACTTTAAATATTATTCTCTCATTAAATCTTATGGCACAGATAGTATTACTGTCCTTATTTTACAGTTGAAGACATCAAAGCACAGGATGTATAGTAAGTAGAGTAGTGAAATCAGGACTTAAACTCACGCAGTCTTATTTCAGAGCATTTCAAGTATTAAATAAGTTAGTATAAACAAGCATTTACAACACCTAACATATATACAGTAAGGCAATCAATGAATGTTTGAAGTTCTTATTGATAATATGGTACACTGTACATTACTGGCATACAAAAATTGCCAAGCTTTCAGTCCTTACAGATTAACCTATTGTTGAGTTGATCAACTCATTCTGCTAGTTGTCTATACCAAATAATTAACCTTATCTGATTATAATTTCTTATATGGTTATTATCAATATTTTAAAAAGTATATGTCAATTATGCTGATAGAACAAAGTCTGGGAAGAGGCAAAGTGAATGAAATCTGGTAAGACTGGTTTTTTTCTCTTCTTGATCAGGGACTAGCAATCCTCACAAAAAATCCTACAACTGATCTATACTGAGGCAGACTAAAAGAGAAGGTCTGTAACCTTTGACTCTTAAATTGCAATTGAAAAAAGTTAATAATAACAGTAAGGCAGGTCACCTAGAATCAACAGCTAAATAAATAAATAAATAAAATTGATTTGTGTCTTTATAGTTTTAACACATGTATGTGCTATCTAGTACGTTGCCTTGATAGTATATTTTTACAGAATTAAAGTACTTAAAGACGAAAGTCCTAAAATTAAACATATTACTTACCAATAAAGATAAGGTTTATCCTTATCGACGTTAATGTTATTTAATGGATCCATACGAAACCAAGTGTTTAGGGTGAAGCCATTCTGATAAGGCCACTTTGCAATAGGGGGCAATGCAATTGCCTACAAGGCAATGAAAAAAGATACAAAAGTATCAATTAAAGGAAATGTGATAGAAGTGTAGCTAAAGTCAAATACGGCTTTTCCAGATTAAAAACAATCAATGTAAAATATCAGAAAATGATTAACACATATACAAAATAAAAGCTATTATCTTATTAAAATAATCTATGCATATTATTTGTTGATTATCGAAGCACTAAGTTTTCACTCAGTGAATTAAGGTTCATCTCTATAGTGGTTTTCAGATTATACTCTAAGAAGTGCCCCTCTAGTTTTACCAGTCTACAGTCCCTTATACATATGCCTCAGAATTTCAGTTTCCTATGGTTTATGCTAGGTTTTCAGTAACAATTCATTTGATTAAAAGAGGTTAGATGTTTAAAGCCAAAAACAACGGTGCTAGAGAATGTTAATGGAATCAATACTGAAGAAATACAAAGATTAAGAGTAGTGCTCAAAATGCTTGTAACATACAAGCAAAGAAGGAGAAAGCATGAGATTTATTTTTCAGAAACTTAATCACTGAAATTTATCACCAAAAGGATTTAGATCCACTCATAAGCAGGAAAGGAATAATACGGGACTCCATTGATAACTGCAACCAAATAAAATCTAGCCATTCTAAAAACTAAATGAGAAAGTAGTTGATTACTTGACTTGATTTCAAGAAACATCTGAGTGGATTCATTTATTTTTCTAGAAGTCCAAATTCCACTAAAACATAATTACCCATTATAATTTTACAATTGATCCGTTCCCCAAACAGATCCTTCATATTGTTGACAATGGCCTTTCTCAAATATTTTATGCAGCTTCCATACCAAAAATCCTCTGAACACCGAATAAAGTTTAAATTTCTTCAAGTTACGCAAGATTCTTCACACACATTATGGCTCCAACAAACCCTTTCAATTTTGTTCTCTTCTACTACCTGACCCTGCATTCCAGAGCATACCTAAACATACCAGCTGTTCTACCTGTTCTTCTACAGATCTTCTTTTTGAACACGATATTGTTTCTGTCCAAAACACTTCTCCTTCTGGCAAAATCCCAGTTATCCCTCAATACCAGGCTAATATGTTCTTTTTTCTAGACTTCAACCCAGCTTAGTTTCTTTTCGTTGTTTTCCCATAGCTCTCAGTACCTAAATCTACATCATCACTTATAACCCTTATTGTAACAAGCTGTTTTTGCACGTCTATCTACTAGAGTTCAAGAGTAAGTATATTAATATAATCTACATCCCTAGCACTGTGACTTAAGACATAGAAAACACTCAATATATGGTCAATGAATAATCTTAAAGTGGCCAAATATTTATAAGTGATTAAAACTACAGCAAGGATAATCTCAAAAGCATTATGGTAAGTGAAAGAAGCCTAACACAAAAGACTGATTTTATTTATACAGTCTAAAAACTATAGGAACACAAAATAAAACAGAGGTTGCAAGAGACGGGGGCTGGGGAGGGGACTTGCTTCCAGCAGGCACAAGGGAATTCGGGAATGACAGATATTCCAAATCATGATTGTGATGGTGCTTACATAACTATTCAAAACTCATCAAATTCTACTTTTTAAACCGATGAATTTTGTTATATATAAATTATACCTTAATGGGGCAAACCTAAAAATAAGTAAATAAAAATAAACGCACGTATTTAAAACTTACCGCAGCACTACAACCAGGGAAATTGAAAAAAGTATCAGGACCATGTCTTTGTGGCATCTGATTAAGAACTGACAATAATTTTACTGCATGTCTTGGCTGAGGAAACAATAAAAAAAAGAAATGTCATTGTACAAATTTAGCAATAATACTTAACATGCCACACTAGGCACTGCACTGTTTTCTAACTAGAGAGAAAATTAATTTGAAATCATTTACTAAATATTTATTAAATCATTTAAGAGGAAAACCATTTCCATTACAAATTCAAGTATATAGCTCTCTAGAGACAAATTCTTGAACATTAAGTATTAATGGACTAATATTGAATCCTTCTCCCTCTGACCACAGCTTACCCAGATTCCACTTTCTCCTCGAAGCATGCTGAACAAAAGCTTCAACTCCTTGACAGTGATGCTGTAGCTGGCAAGAACCCCCAACATATCAACTAGAAGATCTTCAAAGGAAAATAAAGTTATTCTGAACTCTAGTCATAAGCTGCCATCTGTCAAGGTCATATACTTTTTGTAAGATACAAAGTTATCAATTGTCATATACATATGTCTAATATAACTAAATGTCCTCATGAATAGTGATTCAAATTAATAATTTTTAAATGCTCAGATAATAAAGAGATTTGTTTGATTATAGGATTTTTCCCCATTAGGTTTGCCATTTCAATTAAGCTTTCTTAGTAGATACATAAAATAGATTTTACATATTCCCAGAGTACACACACACACACCACATATACACACTCCTGCTGTATTCAGGGAAAGAAAGGGAAGTAAAAATATGCAAAGGTACAAAGATTTAACATTGAAAATTGGTCATTTACAAATGAAAAACTGACAGATGATAATACTTTCTCTCAGAATTATCTATTCTTAATAAAATATATTCTTGAAATATTCCTTGGCCCATTAATAACCATTTTAAGCACTTACTCCACACAGGGCATTAAGCCAAGTGGTTTACATGTATTAACTTCACAAATCCTCATAACAAGCCTATGATGTGGTTACCATTATTATCCACTTTTAAAATGAGTAAGTTGTGGCACAGATAACTTATTCACATTGCCCAAGAACACATACCTACCAAGTGCTGAAGTCTAAAGTCAGACTTCAAACTCAGGCCATATGGTTCCAGAACCCTCACTCTTACTCACTAGTCTGTAAGTGGAAGCGTAATTTAAATGCATTACTAGTGGTATCTACTATGCTAATGTGTTTATGTGCATATAGCGGACTCACCAGCTTACGAAATAATGAGAAAAATTATACAATTAATCCCTTGTCCCTCATTACTTTCTCCACACATTGTGATTAATACCTCTGTCAACTGTTCTTTTTAAGAAATTAAACATCTAAGTATAATACTCATACTTCATTTTCTCAATTTCTAAAGCACTTCTTAATTAAACATACAAGTTCTTACAAACCAATACAAATGTATATTCTAAAAGTTAATCATCGCTTAATAAAAAAGATTAGATTAGGGTAGGTTAAAATAATTGGCTACCGATATACAATGTATGTTATTCAATATACAGATTAATGACTGGAATTTGAACTTTTAAAAATACTATTTATATATTTCAAAAATAGAAATTTAATATGGTTATTTTCATCAATAAATAATTACTTGATTTGTACTCAACATCACAATAAGCAAGCATCTCTATGATAAAACTGTAAGAGTGGATATGCCATTTTCGAGAGCAATCTTTTAATGAATCAAAATGTTTGCTTCATCATTTAAGTAACAAAAATATATGAAAATGTTAGTACATGTAAGTCAGAGGTCTCTTTCCAAGAAAGAATGCTAGGTAAAAATCAATTACCTTTAAAACCCTAAGCTAATACGAAGCATTTTTAAGCAATTAGCTACAATGGCAACCTTCACAAAAGATTTCTTAAAGGTTTACATAAAACACTTTTTTAAAAAAATTGAACCTCTATGTGCAAGACTTTGTCTCATCTCCCATGTATGTCACAAAAACTATGCCTTTTATCAGCACTGGGACTAAGAAAAAAATAAAAATAGAAAGTAATCTATCTAATTTGTATTTAATTACAAAATTTTAAAAATTCCTTATATTTTGTATATGTAAAACAACCAAGCAGCTCAGTTTAGTTTTACTACAGAAGGTCTTCTTTTCTGTACAAGATATGTAAAAGAGAAAAAATACTAAGACTATGAAATTCTCTTATCAATTTACTATGAATGTTTAACCACCTTCTAGTGACACTTTCAGTACATTATTAAATGAAAAGTACCTCTTTGAACTTAACATACTACAACACAGTCAAATATGAATATCTAGTAGTGTTTTGGTGGCTACTGGTTCTTCCTTAGTATGAGATTTAAATTTTAATTTATCTATTAAAAAGTAAGACAGAGGTAGTTTTTATGACACTCATTCTCTTTTCTCATATCCCTCTATCACCAGGCTCTTTTGAAGGGAAATGCTTAAAATTACAAAAAGTAAAAATTCTGTGTTTTCAATATTATTATTACAGAAGAGAGAAATAAGAAAATTAAGGAGCTTTAATACTAGAAAATGTCAAACTATGAATTTCTATGGTACTACCACCCTCACTGTGATTTTACATCTCAATACTGATGAATTATATACCAGTAAACTACTATGCATGTAATTTGGCTCATTCTCTAAACTGTACTCTATAAAGTGGTAGCCACTTTATTTATAAAAACAAAACAAAAATGAAGTAAGGGCTTAAACTCAGCTATGAGGATTGAAAGAGCATATTATATTCTATATATCATGTGTACATATAAGTTTATACAAACAAATTTCTGTTAAATAACTCTAGAATTTATGGAAATGGTACCATATCTTCATTAAAAATATATTTTAGGAAATGTAAGTCTGAATCTCATTTTTCATCAAGTTAGCCATTAGTACCCAATATAGAAAATGCTAAATCGTTTTAAAAAGAAATATATGCCACCTTGAAAGCAATTAGAAATGAGCTTAATAAACTTTCTAAGAAAATCAAATTTTTGAAAATATTAAAAGAGCATGCTTCTCTAATCCATTCTTCATTTCATTCTTTCTTGTTTACTGTTTTGTTCCCTAAATTTTAAAATTGACTAAGTACATAAGTAAAAATGTTAAATAGTATTCTCTGGTGTCAGAACTACTTTTAAGGATCAGATATGATACTGTGAAGAGTAATATTAGCACTATTAGAATTATGGAAACACCGTTATGTCAGACAATCCTTATGCTGAAGATTCATGACTTATGAGACTCAACATTTCAAACTTTAAGCTTATTTTCTGGGAATAACTGTTGCTCTGGGATCATCATTCAAAACATTTCTACTGAAATGCATCTAACCACAGGGGAGAATGAATTTGTAGGGAGATAAAGGGTTGGTGGTAAAGAATCATATATTTCATTGTTTGAAATAACACACAATAAGCATAAAAATTCGTATTTTTATCTGGAAATTCTGTGCAAATTTTATGTTATATTCTATAATACGAGTTTATTTTAATATAAAAGTTTCCTCCAAAAATATAAAAGCTACATGGACACTTTCAAAAGACACACCATGCTTATCCCCAGGCTTTTATTGTTTCCTGTCAGAATTCCATACATGCCAGATTGAAGGGCATGGAACTAGGAGAATTTGGTAAAGGGCTTATTATACAGAATGGTAATATGTATTGTGATATTTTAATCACGTAAAGTCTTAATTAAATACTACATATAAAGATACTGGATTTTATTTTTCTGAAAGGTTTCATAGCACTTACTCCACAGTACTGAGATGTTCTAAAACTTAGAAAAGTAAAATTAGTAGTTATGTTTCTCTAATACAGTACTTATATTTGTCTTCTTCCCTTTTTAGGTTTTCCATTAATGTAAAAGGCAAAATTTCCATGTATTTCTATTTATTTCAAATCAAGGTAGTTTCAACAAATCTCTATTACCTATAGAATACAAAAGGAAGTACATGAAACTTTATAAACATTAAAATTATAATACCCTATCAGATAACCCCATACCTGCTATCATGTCATCTACAGCACTCATTTTCAGCAATACTTGTTCAATTAGCCCAACTTCTGTGCTAGTCTGTAAATTCCGAACACTTTTTCGTAGAATGGCTGTAAACATGCTCCATATTTCTGCTTGACATGTTACATCACAGTGCTCCAATAGCTCTGTCATGCACGTTATACTCTCAGCATCCTGGATAATAAAGTTCATCTCCAAGTCAAATTCTCCACCAACCAGCTGAAAGTAAGCAAAAAGAAATAATAGCAATAACGTGGGAGGCTATTTATAACTGAAATAAAATAATACCAAAAATTCGACTAACAAAAAAGCATAGCTACTCAAAAATTTCAAGTCATCTGGTGCAAAACGAATTTTCATCAAGTGAAAAGGTAAGTAAAAAGCACTGTTAAGAATTGGAACTAGCAAACAATCTAACTTTCACACAGATGGGAAACGGTGATTTCAAATCTAGAAAAAAGGAGCACAGCACAGCGTGTGACTACTGGGTGGGATTCAGGAAAAATTCCTAAAAATAAGGGTTTGGTCATTAAAAGTGACAATCAATAGAAAATACAGAGTTCACTATGAATAAATTTTAAGACGTGAAATTCACTTTCTTTTTTCATATTACTAGACTTACAGACAAAGAGATACAGCTAGGTCTAATCTCTGTATATGGAAGATGAAGAAATAAGAAACTCATACTAGCACAGCTTACAATAAATGTTGAAATGATGGAATGAATGTTTAAAAATAAGTTTAACATACATAAACAGAAGCAAAAACAAAAACCATGTGATTCTCTCAATAGACGCAGAAAAAGCATTCGACAAAATTCAACACCCTTTTATGGTAAGAAGGTTTAACAAAATAGGCATAGATGGGGCTTACCTAAAAATGACACAAGCCATATATGACAAACCCACAGCCAATATCATAGTGAATGGGGAAAAACTGAAAGCATTCCCACTTAGAACTGGAACCAGACAAGGTTGCCCACTATCTCTACTTCCATTCAACATAGTGCTGGAAGTCCTGGCCACAGCAATCAGGCAAGAGAGTGGAATTAAAGGCATACAAATGGGAACAGAAGAGATCAAACTCTCACTATTTGCTGATGATATGATATTATATCTAGAAAACTCCAAAGATTCAACCAAGAGGCTCCTGGAATTGATAAATGAATTCAGTAAAGTCTCAGGATACAAAATCAATATACACAAATCAGAGGCATTCACATACACCAACAGCAGTCATACCGAGAACCAAACCAAAGACCCAATTCCCTTCACAACAGCAACAAAGAAAATAAAGTACCTAGGAATATATTTAACTAAGGAGGTAAAAGACCTCTACAGGGAGAACTATGAAACATTGAGGAAGGAAATAGCAGAGGACGGAAACAGGTGGAAAAACCATACCATGCTCATGGGTCGGTAGAATCAACATTGTTAAAATGTCTATACTACCCAAAGTGATCTACAGATTCAATGCAATCCCTATTAAAATATCACCATCATTCTTCACAGATGTAGAAAAATTAATTTTACGCTTCGTATGGGACCAGAGAAGACCCCGTATAGCAAAAGCAACTCTAGGCAATAAAAACAAAATGGGAGGTATCAATTACCAGACTTCAAACTTTATTACAAGGCTGTAGTAATCAAATCAGCTTGGTACTGGCGCAAAAACAGAGCCATTGACCAGTGGAACAGAACTGAGAACCTAGATATAAAACCATCTTCATATAGCCATCTAATCTTTGACAAAGCAGACAAAAACATACACTGCGGGAAAGAATCCTTATTCAATAAATGGTGCTGGGAAAACTGGATAGCCACATGCAGAAGACTGAATCAGGATCCACACCTTTCACCTCTCACAAAAATCAGCTCACGCTGGGTAACAGACTTAAACCTAAGGAGTGAAACTGTTAGAATTCTGGAGGAAAATGTTGGAAATACTCTTCTAGACATTGGCCTAGGCAAAGAATTTATGAAGAGGATCCCAAAGGCAATCACAGCAACAACCAAAATAAATAAATGGGACCTGATCAAATTACAAAGCTTCTGCACAGCCAAAGAAACTGTCACAAAAGCAAACAGACAACATTCACAATGGGAGAAAATTTTCCCATGCTACAAATCGAATAAAGGGCTGATAACTAGAATCTACTCAGAACTCAGGAAAATCAGCAAGAATAAATCAAACAACACTATCAAAAAATGGGCAAAGGACATGAACAGAAACTTTTCAAAAGAAGACAGAATAATGGCCAAAAAACATATGAAAAAATGCTCAACATCTCCAATCATCAGGGAAATGCACATCATAACCACAATGAGATATCACTTCTCTCCAGTGAGACTGGCCTTTATCAAAAAGTCCCAACACAATAAATGTTAGTGTGGATGCAGAGAGATAGGAACACTCATACACTGCTGGTGGGACTGCAAACTAGTGCAACCTCTGTGGAAAGCAATATGGAGATACCTTAAAGAGATACATGTAGAATTACCATTTGATCCAGCAATCCCATTACTGGGCATCTACCCAAAAGAACAAAAGACACTCTATAAAAAAGACACCTGCACCCAAATGTTTACAGCAGCACAATTCACAATTGCAAAGATGTGGAAACAACCCAAGTGTCCATCAATACATGAGTGGATTAATAAAATGTGGTATATGTGTACCATGGAGTACTATTTAGCTATAACAAACAATGGTGATATAGCGCCTCTTGTATTCTCCTGGATAGAGCTGGAACACATTCTACTAAGTGAGGTATCCCAAGAATGGAAAAACAAGCACCACATGTACTCACCATCAAATTGGTATTAACTGATCAACACTTAAGTGCACATATAAGAATAACATCTATTGGATGTCGGGCAGGGGGGAGGGGGAAGGAGGGGACGGGTATATGCATACACAATGAGTGCGATGAGCACCATCCGGGAGATGGACACGCTTGAAGCTCGGACTTGGGGGGGAAGTCGGGGGAAGGGCAACATACGTAACCTAAACATCTGTATCCCCATAATATGCTGAAATAAAAGAAAGAAAGAAAGAAATAATATCAGATGAGGAAAAAAATAAATAAATAATAAAAATAAGCTTAACAGAAAAATATGTAAGGTCTTGTAATACTTTTTTTAGAAAGCACAAATGTAAATTGGATAAAGAAAGTTGATTTGACACATTTGACTCTGGGCATTACGTTAAATGAGACCAAAGTAGTATCATCCTTCTTAAAGGCCACTTTAAGTACAGTGACAGAAAAATACACATAGAATAAAATAATATAATAATACTCTTTTACTCTCTGTTGATCAAATCACATATGAACTATTACATTATTATAAGCATCATTAAAGAAGAACACTGACAAACTGGATATCCTTTTGGTCTACAGAATGGAAAATTTAGGAATAAATAATAACCATATACAAAATACCTGAAACATTTGAAGTCATTCTTTCATTTGTCCTTTTAACAAATATTTACTTTTTTAAATTTTTTATTTTTAATTATGAGTACATAATAGTTGTATATATTTATGGGGTACATGTGGTATTTGGAAACAGGCATACAATGTACAAGTAATCAAATCAGAGTAACTGGAATATCCATCAGCTCAAGCATTTACCACTTCTTTGTTTTGGGACTATTCCAGTTCTACTCTTTTAGTTATTTTTAAATATACAATAACTTATTGTTGACTATAATCACCCTGTTGTGCTATCAAATACTAGATCTTGTTCATTTTATCTAACTATATTTTTATACCCATAAATCATGTCCATTTTATCCCCCACTCCCCTTCTCAGCCTCTGGTAACCATTGTTCTACCTTCTACCTCCATGAGATCAATGATTTTAATTTTTAGTTCCCACATATGAATGAGAATATGCAAAATTTGTTTTCTGTGATTGCCTTATTTCACCCAACATAATGTTCTCCAGCTCCATCCATGTTGTTTCAAATGATAGGATTTCATTCTTTCTTATGAGTCAATAATGTTCCAAAATATTTTATATATTAAGGTCTAGACTTACTGTTCTATGAACTAGGATATATAGGTGGCCAAGAAAAAGTCCATGTACTAACAGTGCTAAATTCCTAAAACAAAGATGTACGTGTGAGTACATATACCCTACCATATTCCAAAAAATATTGAAGTTAGCTTATAAATTATATAAAGTATGAAAGAAGACATAAAATATGAGTAGTTGAGAAAGAGGAAGCAAAGGAAAAGCAAGATTAGGGACAGACAGGGAGTAGAATTTTAGGATCAAGAAGTAGAATTAATTTCCCATCACTGAGAGGTACTCACAAATATAGATGGATGACAACATCGTATGATATAAATAGGATAAATAATAATACCAAAACCACCTAACCTTGCACAGCATTTAGTACAATTCTAAGTGCTTTACATCTATTAAGAAGCTATTATCATCTTTATTTTACAGATAAGGAATCCTAGGCACAAAGAGTTTAAGTACCTTGAAAAAAGTTAAGAAACAGAGGACTCAGGATCCAAACATAAGAAGTCTGCCTTCATGCAAGTCCATATAAACACTACAATCTGATTTAAGAATATTTAAAGTCTTCTAAAATTAAAGATTTTAAAAAACATGTGTCTCAAACTTTGAAATATCATACTCTATATATTTTTCACTATAACAGAGCCAAAATTTAACTTTATAAGCAACTAACCCCTCTGCAAAAACCTTTGGCCTACATATTCTCTCTGGTTAAAGGCTAGTTTCACTTCTATGTATGAAACAACTCCAACTCTTTCTACTATTTCTGGCTTAACAAAAGTAGCTACAACAGTGGTTAAGACTGGCTCTGAATTCAGACTCTAGTTGTACCACTCACTAGCTTTGCTGCTAATGAAGCCCCTTTGCTAAGTAAGCCTTAGCTACTTCATCTACAAAATGGGAATAAAATTTCCTGTCTAATAAGACTGTTGTGAGCATTAAATGAGATAATTGGATTATAAGTACTTAGGCACAATGGCAGGCATACAGCTAGCATTCAGTTAAGGTTAGCTATTACCAGTCCTCTAACACATGTAGAAATGTAGTCACCTGATCCAATACCTCTGAAGTACCATGAAACCCAGCCGGCTTAAGTCTTATGCTTCCAGCAAAAGTAAATTTATTGTAGATCATGTACTCTATCAGATACTACTTGGAGATCTATCAAAACCAACTCAAACACCATTTTTACCATCCATAGTCTTACTAAAAGACTTCTTTTCATTCATTATTATATTAACATGTCCAGTTGACTTGAGTCAGTCACTACTACGAATCTTGTAGACCAGTGCTGAGCAAATCAGAAGAAGTTCTCTAGAAAGAAACTGTATTAAAAAAATAAAAGGGTTTGAAAATCAATGATACAAGCACTCACTGATTGAAACAATAGAAGAAGATACTGAGGTATATGTTCATAAGCCTCTGAATAAATCTGTGGAAGAATGTGTGCACACAAAAATGGAAGAGCACTGAAAAAAATTTTAAAATGATCTTATAAACCAGTTGTAACTGCTGGTTTATAACAAATCAAGTACCATTAAATGTGTAAATAGCAGAGATGGGCTCAGTGGGGGAAAAAAGTCTGCTTTTAAAGGAATTAACAATTAATATCTGTAACTCTAACAATCAGGCTCTCTTACGTGAAGCCTGAATTTCCGTCTTTCACAGTCAAAAACACAATGCCCTTTTCTATATATTATTTAATCACAAGAGTATAGTTATGGCTCCCTGATTTCACCGCCAAAAGCAGCAAAAATATTTATTGTAGATGGTGTAGAGTGTGCCTATGTTTTCTAGAGAGAGTTGGTCTTTCTAGCCTTTATCATAACTTTTACTACATTAGTGTTAAAGAGGTTAACGGCTGAATGAAACTATCATCCCAAGATTAGGGAAATATTTATTCACTTGTAATGAGTGGTTCAATACTTATCAGCAACTGCTAGCAGCAGTCCCCAACCTTTTTGGCACCAGGGATCATTTTCATGGAAGAAAATTTTTCCATGGACCAGGGAGGAGGGGATGGTTTCAGGATGATTCAAGTGCATTACATTTATTATGCACTCTATTTCTATTATTATTACATTGTAATATATAATGAAATAATTATACAACTCACCATAGGTTGGGGACTCCTGCACTAAAGCATTTAAGAAGTAGAAATAGTTGACTTTTCGTATTTAAACAATTCTCTAAAACAATCCTATGAAGAAACCCTGTGAGGCATAATTTTTCGCACAGAAGGAAGCCAAAGATTGAGGTTAAGCAACATGACAAGGTCACACGTAAGTGGCAGATCCAAGATTCTAACCTAGACTACAAAATGAATTCAAACACCTTGCTATGAAGTCAGAGGTCTAGACTTAAAAAAGCAATAGAGAAAGGATGTTTATATTAGCTTTATGAAGAGTAAAATATGGAAAGATAATGATTTCTGTAAGTGAAAAAAATGAAACCTCTGGAGGTAGTAAACTATAATAAAGAAAAGCAACCAGGCCAGGCACGGTGGCTCTTGCCTGTAATCCGGGCAATTTGGGAGGCTGAGGTGGGAAGATCACTTGAAGCCATGAGTTCAAGACCAGCCTGGGCAACATAATAGCAAGACCCCATCTCTACAAAGAAAAATTTAAAAATTAGCTGAGCATCATGGCATGCACCTGTAGTCCCAAGTACTTGGGAAGCTGAGGCAGAAGAATTGCTTAAGCCCAGGGAGTTCAAGACTGCAGTGAGCTATGACTGCGCCACTACACTCCAGCCTGGGCAACAGAGCAAGACTGCATAAAAGAAAAAAAATTTTAATAAAATTTGTTAAAAATTATTTCAGCAAGAAAATAGAAGATTTTGAAGGTTCAAATATAGGAGAATTATCAAAAAATACTAAAAAATAAAGTGCATAGGAAAACATTTTTAAAAGCAAATGAAGTGATGCACCATAGCTGAAAAAGCTGAATTGAACACAAAACTAAATATTGAAAACATTTGTTCTTTGAAAAGGTGTGCCAAATCACTGTGACCACAGTATAAAAGAGAATGATAAACCAATTGAGACTTCCTATAAATCTGAATGTGTCATTGTGACACTATATTTGCGCAGTTAAGGGTGTTCTATTCCTCCAGGCCCTCCTCTAAAAATTCTAAAAGTTATTGCCACTGCAAGAGAAGTGGTCTACAATGGTGCTTGCTACTCCAGAACAAGTCTTATGTGAATTTATGTAAGATAAATATCATAGCTGAGCCTTTTAAATAGCAATAACTTTTATTTACATAATTTACTGAATAAAACCTTTGAAATACAAAATGCTGACCGGGAAATATATTGTCTTCTAAGAACTCCGAGGTTTATAAATACTAGCAACTTAAGTATCTTAAGTATAGAGTGAGTCTTTAAATATCTTAATTTGAAATCTTAGATTGTTACTCAGGATCATATGGAATAATTCAGTGTTCATTAATCAGATCAAACTGGACAATTATTAACCAGTTGGACTTCTTTGTAATTTGTTCTTTTGGATAAACTCTAAACTTGATAACATTTCTCAGAAAGCCCAAATTAACTCCTCAGCTTCAGCTTCTTCTACTTCCCATTCCCCAGTTACAATGCTATCTCTCACTTCATCTACTAATAAAACTCTCTATGTGTTACGCCCTATGCATGATATAGGGTTCCCTCACAAATCTTGGATTTATTAACTTCCATTAATTCCCCAAATATCAGGTTAGAGACCACTTAATCCAGAAACCCTTCCCAGTACCCACAAAGGTGGCCTTTCTCTGAACTCCCGTTACAGCCATCCAGACCACAGCACTCATTCCATAATGTTATAGATTGTCTGTGTCCCCAAAATTCGCATGTTGAAGCCCTAACACCCAATGTGATGGTATTAGGAGATGGTGCTTTTGGGAGGTAATTAGTTTAGATAAAGTCATGAGGGTGGAGCTCCTATGATGGGATTAGCACCCTTATAAGAAGAGGAAGAGACACCAAAGCTGCTTCTCCCTACCATGTGAGGATACAACAGGAAGGCAGCCATCTGCAAGCCAAGTAAAGGGCCCTTGCCAAAAACCAAATCTGCTGCCCCTAGACTGTGGGACTTCCCAGTCTCCGGAACTGGGAGGAATAAATGCTGTTTAATCCACCCAGTGTATGGTATATCATTATAGCAACCTGAGCTAATTAAAACATATGATACCACAGTTAGTTACAGATTTCTTTCCTTCCTCTATATTACAATTAATAAGCTTCTAAAGGATAAGGACAATTCCTATCCTACTAAGTATTGTATCTTATACCACTAACATACTGCCAACCACATGTAAATTATTTAGTATTTAACATGAAATGGGAAGATGCCAGGCTGGGAAGACAGGAGGACAGGAAGGAAGGAAGGAAACAGGCTGGAAGGCAGGCTTCACTTCCATGGTGAGTGCCTACGTTGTTAGCCAGGCTTTCTACTATACTTTTAATTTTCTCCACCAGCAATGAATTGCTGTTACTGCCATATAGCTTTTTTTAATGCTCCAGAGGTAATCACAAAACTAAAGATGTTTTTTTTCCCTGTTTATATTCTGTTGGGAAATAGGCTAAGAGACGTGAAACTTTTCACGTCTCTTAGCCTATTTCCCAACAATATTCCTCAGTTGCCTTACTTTTTCTTCTATTACCACTCAGAAAATATGTAAGATTTCATATAGGGTAGTACAGATAAAACTCAAGAGACTTGTAGTCTTGATGTAGCAAGGCACACTTCTCTATTCAATTTCCTAAGTACACTATACACAATTTTTAGTTCTTAAAATGAGGCTTACATATATTTCCACTTCCAGTTCATAACAACTTTCAAGTGAAATCAGTTTACAACATCTTCCTTTGTAAAAACAGCTAGGGGTGATGTCACTAAAAAATGGCAGAGTGGACTATATCCCTCCTCAAAAGCAAGTTATAAGCTGGCAAAAACTGTAAGAATCAACTTCCAACGAATTCTGAAATCTAGTCAAAAACGTAAAACAACCAGAGAAAGAGTTAGTGAAAAAAACTACTGCTTTATGGTAAAAGAGTGTTGTAGTGGTTTGAATCACCCATCTATGATCCCCTACATCCCAGACTGGCAAAAGCCATGAGGATGGCAGCCTGCAATAATGGTGAGAATTGCTAGTTCCAGAGGGAGCAATACCAACCTTATTCTTAAAGAATTGTGACTGTGAGTCTCCATCTGTCTGGCAGTTCCCTCAAAGGCAGGTGCAAAGAACTCCCTTTGTTTACACAACTCAGAGTATTCCCAGGGCTGGGACAGGTTTCCCGAAAGCATTTAAGGACATAGGTATTGCCTGCAGCAGCCTGTGGCAAGAGGCTATACTGGGGACAAGCAATAGACAGACCTGGAAGCTGGGTTAAAAAAAAAAAGTGGAGAAAGGAAATATGTATAGGTATAAGGAATTTTAAAAGCTCCCATGTATACAGGGAATTGAGAAAGCCACATGCAGGACAAGGGCAGGGGGCATCCTCAGAAAAGGCCCAAGAAGACCCTAAGCTTTCCCCTCTAGCTGCCCTTAAGTCTCTACACAAATATGAAGGGTAAACAGTCTGACTAAGCATTGAACAAGGGCCCCAACACAGAGTCACTCTGCAAAAACTGGGAGAGTGTTTTTTCTTTGCTTTTCCTTTTTTTTGTAGCCGGGTGTTTAAGGCAACTCTGTCAAAACATAAGCTGACCACCAAACTAACAAAACACAGACTTCAATGGTCACACACAATAGAGAATACAGACCTTACAATATAGTTTAGAAAAATTACTAAGCAAACAATCAACAATTACCTACAACAACCAACAGAGAGGAAAAGTAGAATCTGATTACCAGAGTTTCCACAAAATAATATTCAAAATGTCCAATTTCCAACAAAAAAATTATAAGATATGCAAAGAATCAATAACTTATGACCTATCTATAGGAAAAAAAATAATAATTGTCCATGAGAAAGCCAAGGTATTGCTTATACTTACTAGACAAAGACTTTAAATCAACTGTCTTTAGTAGCTCTAAGATTAAAGGATACCATAGACAAAGAACAAAAGGAAACAAGAATAATAATATTTCAACAAATAGAGAATATCAACAAGAGAAATTATTAAAAATGAACAAATAAAAATTCTGAAATTGAACAAGAGCTGAAATGAAAAATTTACCATATAGCTTCAACTGCATATTTGAACAGGCAGAAAAAATGCTATATTTTGTTAGCTTCCTTTGATTCAGAAGAATATTATATTTATAAAACACTTCTAGATTTTGTCAAAGTAAAGCATGAATATGGTTTTTATACAATCAAGAAGGCAAGAAAAGCTTATAAGAAAATCAATATAAACTTATTTGAACAAAATAATATAAGCATGAACAAAAAGAAAGGCCAACACTAGTCTTAATTATTAAAAATTTATAACTTTAATAATATGTCCCATACAATGCAATATTACTCAGCTATAAAAAGGAATGAAGTTTTGAGATATGCAACAAAATGGATGAATCTGGAAAACATTATAAGTGAAATAAGCCAGAGAACAAAATGACAAATACTGTATGATTTCACTTACATGAAATACCTAAAATAGGCCAAGTTTATAGACAGATAAAAGTATATTAGAGGTTACCGGGCTGAGGGAGGGAGAAATGGGGAGGTATTTCTAAATGGGTACAGGGGTTCTGTTTGGGGTGATGAAAAGGTAAGACAGTATTGACAGTTGCACAACCACTGATCTTCATCTTGCTCCTGGAAGTTCTACGAAGAATAATAAGGCAAGCAAAGAAAACCAAAGATATATGGAACTGCAATGAAGAAATAAAACTGTCCCTACTTACACATGACGTGAATGCCTACTACATAGAAAACCCCAAGAAATACATAAAAACATCTCTGGAACTGCTGTGAGTTCAGCTATGTCACAGGATACGAGATCAACATATGAAAGTCAATTGTATTTTTCTATACTAGTAACAAAGATGCGGAAAACAAAAATTAAAAATATAATATCATTTACATTCATTAAAAAATGAATTGCCTATGTAAATTTAACAAACTATGTACGAGACTTATATTCTGAACACAAAAAAACACCAATGAAAGAAATCAAAGATTTTTCTGATTGGATCGTTTATTTTTTCACTATTGATTTTTGAGAGTGCTTTATACATTCTAGACATGAGTCCTTTGTCAGATATGTGATTTGCAAATATTTTCTCTCAGGCTGTAGCTTATCTTTTTGATCTCTTAATGTGGTCTTTCCCAGAGCAAAAGTTTTAATTTTAATGAAGCCCAATTTATTAATTTTATCTTCTTCATGAAAAGATAAGATATGCACTGGGTCTGGAAGGCTAAGGAAGATGTTACCATGCATTTGACAATAGAAAGTGCCCTTTGGTAGGAAAAAACAAGGACATATAAAATATAAAGAAGAGTGGAAAGGCTGGCTAACCACCAGATAACAGTCAGAAAACAGAAAGTAGAGAAATAAAGTCAAATTATAAAGGAGTTCCAAGAAAAAAATCAAAATGCAAAATAATTTATTCACTTATAGAGTAGGAATAGGAACAAATTAAAAATTTTTCTGAAAAAAATCTGCATATTAACAGTATGTAAAACAGATTAGAGCAGAAAAGAACCACTAGCTGGTTATTACACTAATCTAATAACATAACATAACAAAAGTCTGTAAAAAATGAGAATGGAGAAGAAAATTAAAGAGACAGTAAGACACACTAGCCAGAGACAATTTAAACCTGAATATGAGATATCTCTTTTAATCCAATTTATCAACTACTCTCCCACTAGAGCTGTCATTCTAAAACATAGATGTCTCTGGTATACAAAAAAAAAAAAACCTTTTGATTTTTTAAAGAAAGATCAAATTTCTTAATAGTATTCATGGTCCTACAAGCTCTGACCTAATCGAATCTTCCTAAGCTCACTTCAGCCATGTTCCTCTATATGATCACCATATAAGTCTCATATTTCCTTGTTTTTACTCATACTTTTCCCTCTGCATAGGCGAATACATATACATATACACATAAACACAGACTCACATACTTTTCTGTGTCTGTCAAAACCTTAGTAATCCTACAATGCTCAACTTCACTTTCATCTTCTTGGTAAGGCCTTCTGAAATATTTCTTTTCAAAATTAATAGTATCCTCTTCTCTTTTCCCACACTTTTGTGGGATGTACTATAGCTGTACTATGTATTATATTTAATACGACATTATACAGGAAAAAAAGATGAATGAAAAAGATATGAAGGCCCTTTAAAATACAAGCAATTTAAAATATAATGCAAGACAGTAGTGTAATTTCTCATCTCCTTAGACATCTAAATTATAGGTGACTTCCATTATCAATTACATTGGCAGTGTCCCTTTATAAAGAAATATATTTCTCTTATAAAATTTAGGGGTAAATGTTAAGTACACTAACAAACTAGTATGTTTTCTATTATATAGTAAGGGTAGTGTAAGCTATCATATTAATCTTTTCACCTTAGCTGCCAGGAAGTTAAAAAATAACTTAAGGATCAAATTTTGATAACTATATTTGTCTTGATTATTTCCTTCCTTTATTCTGTTTTCCTGCTTACTTTTTTCTTCCTTTCTTTTAGTATATACAGATATCTTTTACTGTAAGCCAATTAAAATTATTTTTAAAAGTGGGTACAATTTAAATTATAAAGTTATTGAATTATTAATTTCTGAAAATGAACCCTCTTCAAGATAAAGCTATATTTATATGGAATTTTACAAAACGATAAAAATGTAAGTGGAAACATAATAATTAAGAATCACCATTTTGTTAATAATTATGTGCTCAGTAATTTATGTATACAGCCTTATTTAATTCTATAACTCTGTGCAATGGGTATCTCAAACAAGGAAATTGAGTTCGGCGCAAGTTAAATAACCAGCCCAAAGCTAGTGTCAGCACCTGAATTTAAATCTGTGTTTTCTCAATACTACAAAGAATTAAGCATATCAACATCAGAGAAACCACGCCCCAAGACATATATATGTACCTCCTAGTCATCTAACCTTCAAGATCTGCTGTTAACCATTAGCATGTAAAATAAATGACTTTTAGATAAGTGTTTAGTAAATAATAAGAAAATACTTAATAATGTTGACATAATAAAAGTTAATGATCCTGAACCCAGCTGAGAAACAAAGGCAAGCAAAATAGAAAATTATGTGTTCGTTTCCTATTTTTTTAAATTAGTCCTCACCACAAGTAATTCCTATTGGCAATCTTTCTGTGATATGGAAATAACTACACCCAAGAGTATAAAAAATGCTTCTACAAATATGGTCCACAAAAACTCTGGGGAATAGAAGGGAAAACAAAGGGAGTGACTGTTATACAATAAGTGCCTACTTCAAAATATATCTTTCAAATACATTTAAAATAATGTAAAGTTTATCAAAATTAGTATAACCACTTTTATAACTGCTTTCTATGAGTATAAGAACAGATGTAATAAGTATACTTGACTGCTAGCAGCCAACTGACAAGTAAACTGAGGGAAAAGTGTTAACTGCCAAACCACTACACGCTTTTAAATTCTAATCCTAGTCTAACACTGAAAATCCTAATCCTTTTGACAAATAAAAGTAAAATAAAGACTTTTGCAGACAAATAAAAGCTGAGAGAATTCATTACCCACAGACTTTTAGTATAAGTACCGTAAGTTTGTCAGGCAGAGGGAAAATGACAGACATTTAAGTCCACACAAAAAATTGAAGAGCAACAGAACTGGTAAGTAACTAACTGTCTAAAACAAAAACAACAGCAATGCATTATGGGGTTTATAACACATTTAGAAGTAAAATAGTTAACAACAATAGCACAAATGACGGGAAAGGAGAAAGACACTTTCACAAGGTTCCTATCCTATATTTGAAAGGGTATATTATTTGAAGGCAGAGATTGCCAAGTTAGTGATACATACAGTGAACTCTAGAAAAACCAGTAAAAATGTAAAAAAGAAATAAATAGGTGTAGTTAACAAATAGTATATGTAAAATGGAATAATAACCAATATTCAATTAATCCAAAACCAAACATGAAAAAGGGAAAGGAGAAACAAACAACGAAAAAACACATACAATAGAAAATAAATAACAATGATAACAGCCTGAATTATGGCAATATTAATAATTACATTAAATGTAAATAATCTAAAACCACCACTGAAAAAGCAGAGTTTGTAAGAATGTATGAAACACAGCAAGACTCAATTATATTCTGTCTACAAAAAAAAAAGTAGGATTCAGCAAATTTTTCCTTAAAATGCCAGAAATTGAAGATTTTAGATTTCCAAGTCACATGGTCTCTATCATAACTACTCAATTCTGCACTTGTAACTTGAAAGCCAACACAGATGATATGGAAAGACAAAGTGCAGCTGTGTTCCAATAAAACTTTATAAAGTCAGGCAGCCAGCAGATGGGCAATAGTTCATCAGCCCCTGAGTCAAAGTATAGATACAGACAGAATAAAACGATGCGAACAAAACTGGGGGAAAAAATGAGAGCTATATTAACATAAGACAAAGTAGACTTCATACAAAGAAAAATAACCAGGGATGAAGGGATGACTTTTCATAAGAAGAAGGAGTTCAATCATCAAGAAGGCACAGCAATCCTAATGTGAATGCATCTAATAACAGAGCTCCAAAAAGCAGGAGGCAAAGCCTACACAAATGAAAAAATAGAAAAATCTGAAATTTTAGTTGCAGATTGTAACACTTCTGTCTCAGTTATAGTAGATTAAATAGAGCCCCACCATCACAAAGAAAAACCCACCAGTAACAACATATAAGATGTAAACATTATCAACCAACTTGACCAAATTGTTATTTAGACGTATGTGCCATCCAACAACAACAAAAGCACATTCTATTCAAGTACACAAGAAACATTCACCAAGGTAAGAATATCTGGGACTGTAAAAGAAATCTGAATGAATTTAAAAAGACAAATCATACAAAGTGTGACACCTGATCACAACAGAATTAAAAATTAAGAAAAATAAATACATCAGGGAAAAAATATCTAAGTACTTGGAAACTTATTCTAAATAACCTGTAGGTCAAAGGAGAAGTCACCAAGAAAAACAGAAAAAATTTTGAACTAAATGAAAATGAAATGCAACATACCAAAATTTATAGGATATAGCTAAAACGGTGCTTTAGAGAAATTTATAACATTAAATGCTCATATTACTAAAGAAGATTTCAAATCAGTGACCTTTGTTTCCACATTAACAAACTAGTAAAGAAGAGCAAACTATACCCAAAATAAGTCAAAAGGAAAAATATAACTAAAACAAGAGAAAAAAGTCAATGATATAAAAGTCAGCAAAACAATACAGAAAACTGATGACCAAATGCCAGTTCTTTGATTTATCTATCCAGATGAATCAAAGGGGAGAGAAGGAGTGTGAGACGATGGAGGGAGGCAAAGAGAGGAAACACGAATTAGCAGTAATACAAATAAAACAGTCATGACTATAGATCTGCAGACACTATAAAAAAAAGTGATTCTTCTGAACAACTTTATGCCTATAAATTTGACAACTTATATGAAAAAGATAGAATCTCTGAATGACATAAACTACTAAAGCTTTACAACCTAAATAGTCCTATAACCATTATAGAAATTAAATTTATAGTTACAAGCCCTCCTGCAAACAAAACCCCAGACTCAGATGATTTCACAAATGAATTCTATCAATCACTTACGAAAGAATTACTATCAATTCTATACAATCTTTTTCCAAAATTTTAGCAGAGGGAATATTTCTAAATTCATGTTATGGGCCAATAATATCATGACAACAAAACCAGAAAAACATATCAGAGAAAACAACAGCCAAATAACACTCATGAACACAGACACAAAGCACTTAAAATATGTATCGAATAAAATCCAGCAACATATTAAAAAAAAAATTCAGACACCATTACCAAGTTGGTTTTATCCCAGGATTGTAGGGATAGCTCATCAACCAGAAAAAAAAAAAAAAAAAGACATAATTCCCTATATGAGCAGACTGAAAAAGAAAAACCATATGATCACCTCAAAATATATAGAAAAAGTATTTGACAAATTTCAAAACCATTCATTATAAAAAGTCACAGCAAACTAGGAATAGAAAGGAACTTCCTACAGCTAACATCATATTTAATGGTGAAAGACTGCATACTTTTGCCCTAAGATCAGGAATGAGGCAAGGATGTCCTCTCCAACTACTTCTATTCAGCAATATACTAGATGTCCAATCAAATGCAAAACAGCAAGACAAGTGAATAAATAAAAGGCATAAAGATATAAAAATAAACCCACACAAATCAAAAAACAAATCAATAGATGATCAACTGATTTTATACAAACATGTCAAGATAAATACCAGGAAAAGAACAGTATTTACAATGAATGAACCTTTACTCTTACTTTATATCATATGCAAATATAAGGGTAAAATCTATAAAACTTTTAGGAAAAAAATCTTTTTCACCTTGGGTTAGGAAAATATTTTTAAAATAGGCCACGAAAGAGCAAACCATATACAGAAAAACTGATAAGTTAGACTTCTGCAAAATTAATATATTATTAAGAGAATGAAAAGGTAAACCATAATCTTAGAGGAAATATTTGCAAATCAAGAATCCAATAAAGGGCCAGGCGCGGTGGCTCACGCCTGTAATCCTAGCACTCTGGGAGGCCGAGGCGGATCGTTCTGAGCTCAGGAGTTCAAGACCAACCTGAGCAAGAGCGAGACCCCATCTCTACCAAAAATAGAAAGGAATTAATTGAATAGCTAAAAATATATATAGAAAAAAATTAGCTGGGCATGGTGGCACATGCCTATAGTCCCAGCTACTCAGGAGGCTGAGACAGTAGGATTGCTTGAGCCCAGGAGTTTGAGGTTGCTGTGAGCTAGGCTGATGCCACGGCACTTGCCCCAGGCAAGAGAGTGAGACTCTGTCTCAAAAAAAAAAAAAAAAAAAAAAAAAAAAAAA